>VDFB02241963.1:0-32466 GCA_007258455.2 Sequoia sempervirens
GGGGTCTATCTAGAAGATAGGGTTCAGGATTATGTAGAGTGCTTGAAATGCATTTTTGGATTGTTGACAATTACCATTGATGTCAAAGGTGGAGAAATAGGTTCTCAAAATTCTAAGACTATTTGAAAGAAAGAATGTGGAAATCAATGTGAGGTAGTTACCTGATTTAAAAAATATTAGATTTGTCTTTGTGTGTGGCTAACATTTTAATATTTTCCATCAATGATAAAGGGGGATATTTTTTCATTAATGTCAAAGGTAGTCACTGATATCAAAGGAATATGATCAATAGATTAGTGAGAATTAAATGTAATTGTACTGTAATAATTTTGAGTTGCAAAAGTATATATTTCTAGATATATTAACAAAATAAGTTGAGGATTTTTTGTAGTATCATACTGCATCTATTCATGTTGACATAAGTGATTTGGAAATATTATACAGAATGTTGGATGTCAATGACTCAAGAGAGATATTTTTTCGAAAATATAGTTATTCTCTATATTACTTTTTGGATGTGAGTTTGTATTTGTGGTTTGAATGGAGAGTATTCTACACATGTTTTATCATATTCCATAATTTATGTTCAATGTGAAAATTTTGAGGTGAAAAAAGGATCTTTGTGCTTATTTTTCAACTAGTTGATGTTTCAGAACTATATGACAATGGCTAGTAGTATGCAAAATATACAGATAACATGGTATTATAAAATAGGTCTAGGTTAAGGTCCCTATAGAAGTACATGACATCTTTGGTAGCAATAAATTTGATTTAGGAATGACCATTGACACATTTCATGTAGTTTGAATTTAGCTCCACCTTATGTCATCGCAATTAATGATGGATCATTTTCCAACATGAATTGAAGTTATTATAATGTACTATATATAATAATCATCTCACTTCACCTAATAAGTGAAATATTAGATGTGTGTAGATGCTCAAATTATTTTTGATTGATATCATGCACTTGATTCTGATTCACTAACATCAATTCTTCCTGAATCACTTATTTACTAACCAATTAATTGAATACTACTTATTTAATTAATTAATTAAGATTCCTCATTTAATTAAATAAATCAACTTTATTTGATTAAATCTCATCATCTTCTTTTAATTAAATAAATCATCTTATTTAATTAAATCTTAATGTTCCTCTTTTGATTAAATAAATCATTTTATTGTTCTTCATTTAATTGAATAAATCAAACTTTATTTAATTAAAATACTAATGCGCATTATTCTTCTCATTTGATTTAAATAAATCTAAAAATCTAAATCAAATGTCATATCAACCAATTCCATCTAAAGCTAATCCTAATTAACTCTAACTCTAAACCTCAAATCCTCTAGATTTTGCAACTTGCACATATAAATCAATTTATTTGATTTATTAATTGCTCTATTTCCATTCAAGTATGGCATCTCTTTGGAATATTCCATCGAATTTAAATCTCCCTCCCAAAAGGAATTTTCCTCCAACATGGAATTTATGGTTCTTACATGTCCTTTTTCTTGAGCCAACTTGGCATTAACTAATCTTACAACTCTTCCTCCACAAGCTAGCTTTTGAATTTCAAACTCCCCCTATATGCATTAACTTTCACATTGTTCAAAATGCACTCCACCTCTCTTCAAATGCTGACAAGTGGCACAATGCCATTGGTCTATCTTTAATCCCACATTCTTCATATTTCTCATTCCTTCATCATTCTTTCCTATACATGAAGGACTTCTCTATTGATTTGGGATCCACAAATTTATGCAAGATTACTATCTATAGATTTGAGCAAGTTCATCCACCATTTTCATCCAAATTTTCATAGTTTTCATCAATCTTAGCTATATTATTGACAAATTCCATCAAGGAGCACACAATCATCATCAAGTTCAGCAAAGCTTTGCAAGGAATTGGGAAAGGGATTCTTTCCACATCAAAGAAGCACCAATTCCCCCATGGGATGTTGGTTTGAATATTTTGAATAAGATTTCTTAGCTTTCAATAGATTGCATTTGATACTCTATCTTGTTTTCTTGTTCATTGCATGGGGAATTTTTGTTTTAGAGTTGTTTATTGACTAACATTGGATTGTTTGTTTATGTTGGAATAGGTCTAGACCAAGCATTCACAATGTGGTAAGTAAATATACATGAGTATGTAAGTGTGAGAAGAAGTTGTGTGAGAAAGTGTTATTCAATGTGAATTGTATCTCAATAATGTGCATCATCATCAAAATTTCATAAGGAGTACATGAGAGTGTCTGAATCATGTTTGGATCTTGTGTAAGTTGTGTAATCAACATTCAATATCTACAAGCTTTATTTTTATAATTTGGTAGGACTAGTGTTCTACTTATTCAGTTTTCTACATTAGGGATTGGTGTCTCCAATAGGATGATGCCTACTTCATAGTGTAAATTCCCTCATTATGTTCCTACTTTTTGAGGTTGTATTTGGATAGTAGATCCAAGTATCTATTCTAACCATGGTGTTTCCCCTCTTGGGTTTCCACATATATCTAGTGTCTATATGTGTGAATGTGTGCTTATATTTGATTATTAGTAGTTGTTCTGATTTGATTTTTATGTTCAAAAATATATATGTTGAATTAAAGAGTTTTAAATAGATTAGATCGATTGATTCACCTGTACTCATCTTAGTAAATTGTGTTCCCTTCAATTGGTATCAAATCCAAGTTCCTTGAAGAAGCTTAACAACTTGAGTTAGATTCAGGATGCAACACTCAGTGGCTCAAGAAGGATTATCTTCAAATAATGCACCACTATTTGATGGAACAAATTATGCATTTTGGAGTGTAAATATGGATGCTTACTTGATGGCTCTTAAATTTGAGGTCTAGTAGTTAGATGTCGATGGCCATGAAATTATTGAATTTTTTTGTAGGGATCTGGTTATGAAGAAGGCATATGAAAATAATTATAGGGCAATATATGATATTCTATTTGGATTTTATAACTATGAATTTGTAAAGATCATGCATTTTAGGACAACAAAGGAAGTGTAGAATAAAATGCACAACATCTATGAAGGTGATGATAAGATTAAATAATCATAGCTACAAACTCTTCAAAGTTAGCTTGAAAGTCCAATAATGAAGGAAGAAGAAAAAATTGCTACATTTATGCTTTGAGCTAATGAGGTTATCAACTCTATCAAAGGTCTTGGGGAATAACTAAAGGAAAGTATGATTGCGAAAAAGGTACTCAAATCTCTTCCTATAATTTTTTATTCTAAAATTTCTACTTTCGAAGAGGCTAAAGATTTGAACTCTCTAAAAATGGATGAATTACATGGAATCTCTACTACCTGTGAGATGATGTTTGATAGTGAAAAATCTACAAGGAAAGAGGAAACATTTAATTCGTCTAAGAAGCTAGTTGATCTAGATTCTATTGTTGGATTAGATCCTAAGGAAGAAAACTTTGTCATAGATTTATAGAGAGGTTCTAGAATATATGAAGGTAAGTTACCTTTCAAATTTTTTCATTGTGATGAAGTACAACATTTTATTGCTAAGTGTCCTTACAAAAACTCTAACAATGATGAGAATTTTTTTGGAAAGAAGTAATATTTGAAAGGAAATAAATTTCAAAGGAAACATAAAAATTTCTTTATTAATGAGGAAGGATACTCTCTAGATGAATAGGATCTGGAGTCACCGAAAAATTAACCCTTCTAATTTTCCTAACTTGTTCAAGCCCTCCTTGTGATTTTTCCTTAATGTTGCCTTGATTTGATGTTATAATGTAGATAAGACATTCACATTAGGTCTTGGGCCTTTGCGAACTAATGGAATTTTAATGGTGCCTTGCAAAAGTGTTGTGAAGTGTTGTAACACACTTTCACACTTTTCTAGGGATTTATCAATTAACTAAGCATAATAAACATGATTTTAATCATAATCAACCTTAATCTTGCCTTATTTGGAGTGTTGTAAAGTGTTATAACACACTTTCACACTTCTCTAGGATTGTCTTTACTAATTGGGCTTTCGCATGCTTTAATTGGCCCTATTTTGCATCCACAAGCCTCATTTATTGCATCTTTTTGAGGATAATCTCGACACTAATTAGTAAACAATCATAATTCAGGCGTTTCTAGCTTGTATGGCCTAAATTTAGTGTCTAGGACTCATTCACCACCTTGGGTGAATGAGTCCCACCTAGGTCTTTTTGGCCCCTATGTAGGTTTCACACATTTCTACGCACTTTTCATTTTTGGTCCCATACATTATGTATGGTGGGACTCATTTTCCACCTTGGGTGAATGAGTCCCATGTGACCAAAATTCAAATTTAATTCAAATTTTTTATGTCGACTTGTAGTGTTGTAATTTCAAGAATTTTTTCATAATTGAGTATAAGTACAAGGTTCTTTCATGCATATTCTCACCTAGGAAAAATTACAATCATTCAAGAGTTCACAAGAGAATTTGAGAATTCACAAGAGAATTGAAGGAATTTCAAGGGTAGATTATCAATCATTTTAGAGCATCCTTCAAGTGCCTATCATCATGTCAAAGATTGCATTCTTCATGTTTGTTATTGTGCTAACAATTGTGATGTAGAGTTTATAATTCAAGCAAGCATTGCATTCAAGATTAACATCATTCAAGCAAGAGTCAAGAACCATATCCATTGCAGCCATTTCAAGCACATTTATAACACCTTATTTCTAGGTTTTGGTGATTTTCAACATTGTCTTTTATTCATTCATCATTCTCCTTTCATATTTTCTTTCATTTTAGGGTTTAATTACCAACAAGGGGTTTGACCAAGGCAAACCCCTATTCACTAACCCCATAAAATTTTCCCCTCTTCTTGTGCATGATTTGTAGGGATAGGTTGTAGATTTTTCAAGAAGCAAAGTTGGAGAAAAGTTGTCAAATCCCTAAAGTTGTTATCAAGCCTTGGAGAAGCTTGGAGAAGGTTTACAGGTGGCAATTTTTAGTTTTGGATCCAGAAAGCAGTCAAAATGATCAGAGTAGACTGAGAGGAACAAAATCTAGTTCAGAACTTCCAAAAATTTAGAAGTGGACTAATTCACCACTATTGGCGAATGAGTCCCACTGTACAGGCTTGATAGAGATTTTTATAGATCTGGATACCCTTTTACCTGAAACATGTATCTGCACATTTTCCTAGAAACTAGACTGATTTTTCCAGCTTGGCAAATGAGTCCTAGACAGTAGTGACAACAAATTTTCCAAAATCCTAGACCTCCATTCTACCTTCTTCAATCTTCCAAATGCACACTTCTAGTTTTATAACTTTCTGTTACATTTTGTTCATCTTTCTAGGTCATTTAGGATTAGTTTGCATTCAAATAGGGTTTTGTTTTATAACTTGCATGGAATTGTCTTTTGTAAGTCTAAATGTGGTGGTGAACCCCTCATTATATCATATTCAATCCCTAGGAAAAACCTATTTCAAAATTTCAATCTCCTTTCCATTGAGATCTTGAGGGTTATCGTTGGGTGGAACCTCTTTGAAAGTGGGTGTGGATACATCAATCAATTAACCAATCATCCCCATATTCATTTTTCATAGGTTCCATCTTGGTGAACCTGTATTTAGAACATCATAATTTTGACTTGGAGTGCATTTACATCCTAGATTTAGCTTGCATTAACATTGCATTGCATTTTGCATTGGTTAATTTGCATTCTAGGGTTTCAAAATTTGCATTAGTGAAAAGATCATTTAGCTTGCATTATTGCATTTAAATTCATTGAAAATAATCAAAATTTTCATTTGCATCTCATACATAGCTTAGAAAACATAAAAAGCATAAGATTCAATTTAAAAATTATGAAAATTTATAAAAAAAATAGTACCTGGACTCATTCGCCACCATGGGAGAATCAGTCCCTTTACACATTTTTCACTACATTTTCTAGCATAATTTAAACTTCATTTTATGAGTTTCTATTTATTGTTTCTACATTTTTGTTTCACTTTGTAGAATTTTAATTATAAACATTTCATTGTTCTTAGCTTACATTGCATTTGCACTCACCCCACATTTAGTAGCCTTTACATGAGTTTTTGGTGTCCTATTGCTAATACCATAGTGAGAAGAATTTTGAGACTCATGTCATCCTACAATAGAAAATTTTTTGTGGATCTTAGGTTATGTAGAGCTTCCACTTCTAGTATTAACACTAGTACACTAGGCATGGATATCACCCTTAGCAACTCCTTCCCTTCAAGTAACATGCAAGCTGAACCAAGGAATGATACAATACTGCAAGAAAACATAATTAAATACATGAGGATTTAGTAAGCTTACAACATCAAATAATCCTTGGAAACATTTCAACTACTACGATCCCTACTATAGAAAACATTCTCCGGATGCTTGAAAGTCATGATGGCCTTGACCTTTTGAAAAAATAAGTTCAAATACTTGGAAAACATCTTCCCACAACCACTAGTTGTCCTTTACTAACAAGCAATGTCACAATCCAAGGAGCAAATCAAATTCCTCCTCCCACAACAATTGCCTCAATACCTACCTACACCAATCCTCAATTCACAACAGCAATACAACAAGTTAGTAATGTGATCTCTTCCCTGGGTATTCCTATTAGCATCCCTTGTTCCTATGTGGCATTGCAAGTTATATCTCCTACCTTACCACCTATAATCATTTCATTCAATTGTCCTATGAACACATACACTCCATCACCACTTTCACTTCCATCTCATAACACAAGTGATGATCCTCTCATAACACAACTTTTCCAAACTATTTCATCCCTACAAAAGCAAATTTCTACCATAAATCAAAACCAAAATAGTCCACCTACATATTATGTCAAAAGTAGTCCATTATTCTTCGAGATATTGTGAAAATTGATGCCAAAATGTGTAGAGGTGCCAATATTTGAGAAATATGGAGGGAAGGGAGATCCTTCTAACCATGTTAATGCCTACACTGCCTTATGTAGTGAATTTGTCCTTGATGATAAATTGTTAGCAAAGCTTTTTCCTAGGTCCTTGAAAGATACCACCTTGGAATGGTTCTCTTCTTTATCGAACAACTCAATTCCTTCATTCAATGAACTTGTTGAGGCATTTTTAAACCATTTCCAAGTGCATATGACTCCCAAGATGACCTTGGCCGATTTGATGAGATGCAAGAAAAAGGAGGATGGAAAGATAATTGATTTTATCTCATGCTATTAATCGCTTCATTCCCAAATCAATGTCAAGGTTCCCAACCCACACCTTCAAATGATGTTCATAAAAAACTTGAAAAGTAAGATCCAAGATAAGCTTACCATAATGAAATTTGCATCCTTCATGCACTTGTGTACTACCCTCCGTGATTATCAAAATCCGGTTAGTAGTCAAGATACAAAGTCCACTTCTAGTTAAATCAAGAGATCTGAGCCCACAAACCAAAACAATTCCCAACCTTTTAGAAAACAAAATAAAGGACTCCTTCAATTCAATCCCCCTCAACAAACAACTCCAAATTTCAATAACCAAATATTCAATTCACTCCCTTTCCTGATACCCTTCTTAACACAATGTCCCAACTTTTAGAACAACAAATGATTACCTTGCCTTACATCAAAACACTCAACCCTAATAAGAATTTAACCCCAAGATTTAAATCAAATGCTTATTGCCACTATCACTAAAAAAATGGACCTGACACAGAACATTGCAAGCATCTTAAACATCTTGTGGAAGACCTCATTGATTTCAGTTGTCTATCCATTGGAGGTGTTAACGACCAAGGAAATAAGTTTGTTGCCCCTCCAAACCAAAACTTGCATATTTTCATCAACCCAATTCCCAAACATAATATTTCATTTGTCAAATCCTACAAAACTACATAGAATGATGTGATGAATGTTGATACAAATGATGAAAAAAATTATTCTTTTCTAAATAATGCTATCAATGTCAATCCTTTAGATGAAATGGTAGAGGCAATAGGCATCATCCCTCATAAGGGCCAACCTAAGAATTCTCTTGACACTACTTTCTCCTATAAGGATATAATTAAACATTTTCCCAATGGTCCTCTCTACATAGCTGGCCATATCTATGAAAAACCCACTAATGGGATACTAATAGTCCCACCTATGGAAAGAACGTGATCACCTAGGATTTCTACTTTTGCATGAACTCTATCAAATTGAATATGATAAACCAAAAGCATGGATCAAGAAACACAATGGTTTTTCTTGCCCTACGATAGGATCGATCACCTTACCACTCAAATAGGACCAAAAACATTAGATGTCACATTCTCCATCATCCCAGAGTTGGACCAATTTCATCTGAAGCTAGGCCACCCATGGCTTCACTCCATGAAAGTCATCCCTTTGGTTGTGCATAAATGCTTAAAGTTTCCCTTCGACAATGAATTATTCATTGTTAACCATAGCAACTTTAACCCTTTGTCATCAAAAGGAAACTTTTCCCTAGATTCCTTTTGGCCTAAGCCCATGGAACCTATAAAGCCAAGAGAAGACTTCTTTTTCATATCCTACCAAAAATTCAAAGAAAAGAAAATAGTCGAATTGTCTCTTTGAAACATGTCTCCACCCACCTTTGAACATCCCATCCTTGATGAAACCATGCTTGAACCTAAACAAGACACAAATAGCCAATACCAACCTAAAACAAAAACTTCACCTACATCTTACAAAAGACCAAGAGATAGTGAAAAAAACCCTGTCACACCTCCTAGAATAATTTTTTTTTACAAATTCAAAGAGAAAGTAGTTGAACAACCTCCTATGGTTCCTTCTGTTCCTCCCCTTAGGGAAGAAAAGAAACCTATGGTTGATCAACCTGCTCCTACACAAATGCAACTTGAAAACAAAACCAAAAGAAATAGAGGTGCTAGAGAGCATAGGCATAGACGTCGTGCCCTTGCTTACAAGTTACATGAAGAATTAAAGAAAGAAAATCAAAATCCAAACTTGACTGAAGCAATGCATGATGACCCTACTCCTAATTCAAAAAAAATAATCCAATACAACAATCACAACAAGAGTTGAACTCTTCTATGGATATTATACTTCAACATCTTGTTGTGATTAATTTGGATGATGATGATGAGGTTGCTAAAATTGACAAAGAGGTGCATAATGAACTGAAAACACTATTTTCCTCTTCCATGATCTTAATGGAAAAATCTCCTATAAAGAGTGTTGAACCTTGTTCTTCTCCTAGTTTGACACTTACTCTTGTCCCTTTGGATAGTTTCCCACCTTTGGTATACATAGAACATGATTGGGAGGTGGATGACTTGCTCGTAGGTTGATTCACATTTACCTTACTAGTCTTTTGAATATTTTATTTTTTATTTTCTTTTGTGTGATTGCATGTGTGTAATGTGATCCATCGTGACATTTTGTTTTATATTCTCTCTCTTTGTGACATTCCTCTATTTGTACCTATATTCTTCTCTATGTCATACATCTCCTTTTCCTTTTCATTTTATCTTTTTTTTTCCTTTTGGGGATGACACAAGGCATCAAGACACCCTATGTCTCTTCCATTTTGACCCAAAAGGTTTTCTTTTCCCTTTCCTCTTCATTTTCTCTTTTTCATTTTTCTTGTTTTTTCCTTTTGGGGATGACGCAAGGCATTGAGATATTCATGTCCCTTCCATGTTGATCCAAAATGATTTCTTTTTCCTTTTCATTCTCTTTTTCTCTTTTGTCTTGTGTTTTCCTTTTAGAGATGATGTAAGGAATTGAGACACCCTATGTCCCTTCCATGTTGACCCAAAAGGTCTTTCATTGTGTTCACTCTCTTTGTGTCATTCTTCCAGTTTTATGTGTATTTAGGGGATGATAGTTCCAAGCTCTCGTAAAACATTGCAGCAAAGAACATACTGACCCCAAATCCATAAATCCTTTGTGTTTGGTGTTTTCATTTCGGGGGAAACCCCTCCCTTTTCTTTTTCTCCTGCATGACACAGCCTTACTTCGAAACATATGAATTGGCATAGGGATTTCCAAGTTGGCTCTCATGTCTTCTTTCTTGTTTGCATTTTCATTTGCTACTTTAAAGTAATTGCTCACAGTAAGGTGTTTAGCAATTTTTTTAAAGTGGGGGCATATATTGGCATTATTCTTTTGCATTTTCCTTTTTCTCGATTCTTAGTGCAACCTTCTTACTTCATACAATGTGTTTGTGGATTTTTGGATGACATTGAGTGTGGTGTCCTTTAGGAGCATGATCTCTCTTAGTCTATTACATTCCTCTTAGTGGCTTTATGTGACACACTGCATACCCTAAGTTTAAAATTTTATATTCTTTGATTTGTCCTCTCTTGGAGACATTAGGCACAATGTTCCCTAAGTTAAAGACATTGCATAAACTAAGCAAGAATCCTTTGAACATTTCTTATTTTTGCATTTTGTATTTGTTGTTATATGGAAACCTTGCATAACACAACTTGCATGCATGTAGAGCCATCTTGTTTCTTCATGAGCTCCAAGCATAGGAAGTTTTTCTTGTCTCATGAGGCTCAAAAATCATTTTTTGTGGTGTCTTATTAAAGTTATTTGGAGGTATAATTTTGGTATGGTTTGAGTGGGAAGCCCAATTCAAGGCATGAATTTCTCCATAGCCACTTGTGTGTGTCTGAGTGCATACCATCCATGAGTGTATGTCTCTCACCTTTTAGGACTTCTCACCTGGCAGGCAACCAAGAGTTTTGTTGCCTCAAAGTGAGTATGCATTTTTCAGACAAACAACCTAGATTTGATCCACATCGAGATGGAAAAACAGTTGAAGATTGATCTAATTCTTTTATTTCATCTTTTTCTCTTTTTCTTTGGTAGTGTATGTTTGTGCCTTGTCGCTATTCTTTATATCATTTTCCTATGTATTCCTTTGTGTCTATATTGGTTTGCCATGGGATCTTGATCCTAGAGGCTTAATCACTCGTCTTGATCGTTATCTCATCTCATTGGAAGTGGTGCATTTGAACCCCTCTTGATGCGTGATTTTCTACTTCAATGTGAGTTTGAAGCAAGTTCATCCTCTCACTAAAGTGGGGGCTAGATGGAGTCACCAAAAAAGTAACCCTTCTACTTTTTCTAACTTGTTTAGGCCCTCCTTGTGATTTTGGCTTAATGTTTCCTTGATTTGATGTTTGTAATGTGGATAAAAAGTTCACTTTAGGTCTGGGGCCCTTGTGAACTAATGGAATTTTAATGGTTCCTTACAAAAGTGTTGGGAAGTGTTGTAACACATTTTCACACTTTTCTAGGGTTTTATCAATTAACTAAGCATAATAAACATAATTTTAATCATAATCAGCCTTAATTTTTTATTTATTTGGAGTGTTGTAAAGTGGTGTAACACAATTTCACACTTCTCTAGGTTTATCATTAATAATTGGGATTTTTATGCTTTAATTGGCCCTATTTGCATCCACAAGCCTCATTTATTGCATCTTTTCAAGGATAATCCTGAGACAAGTCAATAACCAATCATAATTTAGGTGTTCCTGGCTTGTGTGGCCAAGATTTAGTTTATGGGACTCATTCGCCACCTTGGATGAATGAGTCCCACCTAGGTCTTTTTGGCCTCAATGCAAGTTTCACACATTTCGAAGCACTTTTCATTTTTGGTCCCATACATTATGTTTGGTGGGACTCATTCGTAACCTTGGGTGAATGAGTCCTGTGTGACCAAAATTAAAATTTAATTGAAATTTCTGGTGGGATTTTATTCTACTAGATCTTATGTCAGCTTGTAGTGTTGTAATTTTAGGAATTCTTGCATAATTAAGTATAAATACAAGGTTCTTTCACTCATATTCTCACCTAGAAAATTTTACAAGCATTCAATAGTTCACAAGAGTGTTTGAGAATTCACAAGAGAATTCAAGGCATTTCAAGGGAAGATTATCAAGTATTTTAGAACATCCTTCAAGTGCCAATCATCATGTCAAAGATTGCATTCTTCATGTTTATTATTGTGCTAACAATTATGATGTAGAATTTGTGATTCAAGTGAGCATTGCATTCAAGATCTACAACATTCAAGCAAGAGTCAAGAACCATATCCATTGCAGCCATTTCAAGCACATTTGCAACACCTTATTGCTAGGGTTTGGTGAGTTGCAACATTATCTTTTATTCATTCATAATTTTCCTTTAATATTTTCTTTCATTTCAAGGTTTAATTACCAACAAGGGGTTTGACCAAGGAAAACCCCTATTCACTAACCCCAGAACATTTTTCCCTCTTATTGTGTGTTATTTGTAGGCCTAGGTTGTAAATTTTTCAAGAAGAAAACTTAGAGAAAATTTGTCATCAAGCCTAGGAGTTAGCTTGGAGAAGGTCTACAAATATCAATTTTCAGTTTCATATCCGAAAACCTGTCAAAAAGACTAGAGAAGGCCGAGAGGAACAAAATCCAGTTGAAAACTTCCAGAAAGTAGAAGTGGACTGATTCGCCACTATTGGAAAATGAGTCCCACTATACAGGCCTGGTACATATTTTTATAGATCTAGATACCCTTTTGGCTAAAACTTATATATGCACATTTTCCCAAAAACTAGACTAATTCACCCAACTTGGTGAATGACTCCTAGTTAGCAGTGATAGTAGATTTTCTAGAATTCTAGACCTCCATTTTTCCTTCTTTAGTCTCCCAAGTTCACACTTCTAGTTTTATAGCTTTATGTTGCATTTTGTTCATCTTTCTAGGTCATTTAGTACTAGTTTGCATTCAACTAGGGTTTTTTTTTACAACTTGCATTGCATTGTATTAGTATTATTTTTTATTCAATCCCTAGGACAACCCTATTGCAATATTTCAATCTCCTTTGCATTGATATCTCGAGGGTTATCCTTGGGTGGAACCTCTTTGAAAGTGGGTGTGGATACATCAGTCAATCAACCGATCATCCCCATATTCATTTTTCATACATTCCAAGATCAAGGAATCTCTAGAGATTAAAGGGAGAAGGTTGTACTCATGGCTATGGAAACTACTAAAGATGCTAAAGAGATGAAATTCAAAAATGATGATGAAGAAGTAGATCTTGTGGAATAGTTTCTCTATATCGACAAGGAGGTTAAAAGATAAAAGAAAATAATTTTTGAGGAAGTGCAGGCTAATATATTTTATCTCATTATCTTGAGAAGGTCAAAAAGATGATAATTTATCTCAAGATTCAAGCAGAAGAAGCATAAGTAATTGAAGAATTTTTTTCTAAAGGGCTGCTGTCAAGGGACAAGGACTATGAGAAGCTTGAATAAAGAGTAGTACCACTAAGGAAAGATCTTGATAATGTAAATCACTAGCTAAAGATGAAGTTTGGAAAGAGTTGTAAGATCTTAGATCAAATAATAGATAGCCAAAGATCTCTGCACATCAAAACTGTTGGAATTGTTGCCTCAATCTCACAGGCTGAAACCTCTAGAAAGCATGGTCCGAGACTAGTGACATATCTGGCTGAATAGCGTTGAAACCTTGTTGAAATTATTCAGCTCATTTGTGACCTTGTAGGAGTCTCGCGAATGCTTTTACTTTGGAGCCTATTGCTGTGACAGTTTGTTCATTGTAACCTCTCACCGATCGTGGAGATCTCTGGCTGATAGGCCATTCTATCGAATATCAGGGGAGAGTCTTGGGTGTTCGCTATGAGCTCTCAGCGATGTGTTAATGTCTCGCCGATAGCGTTTAGTTTGAAGGCATAGGGGGGTAACACTAAGGATTCGCTAAGAACTCTTAGCGTACGAGAAATTACAACATTCGGTGCTCATGTAAACATAAAAGTATTTAGGTAACATGGTGAAGAAAATCTTGGCAACCGTGAAATGTTTGCTGGTGAAGTCTTAGTGAAGATGAATGTCTTGCGGTATCGGGTATTTTGGTGAAACTTGAGGGGGCTTCGGCAAAACCTCTTGTGAGCGGTAAGTCTTTCGAGCAATGTTGAGGTTGGGGTGACTTGTGAATAGCGATATGAGTCTTGCCGATGAGGAAACTCTTGTTGATACGAATGCAATGGATGTCAGAGGTTTCGGTGTGACTTTGGAACCTCAGTATGATCTCCTGGCATATGTGGAATGTCCAACTGACAGTAGGTCTTCGGTATGACTTGAGGGCTCGGTATGACCTTTACCTAAGTATTGCCAATAGTGACATTGGTATAACATAAAGAGCTTGGTATGATCTCTCAATGAAAGCGATAAGTCTCGCCGATGTGAATTCTTATGTCTATGTGACTTATGGAGCTTCGATATGACATGTCACCATTAGTAATGAGTCTTGGCGATAGCGATACATGTGAAGAATTTCGGTATGAGGTCTTGGCGAAAGGAGAAGTCTGCGGGATAGCTTTCTAGACTCGGTATAATGTCTTGCCGATAGTGAAGACTCTTGGCAATAATGACAATATGGGCTCTATGGCATCGAGGAGACACAGTTAGTGTCTCATCGACATGTGACATAGGTTGAACACCTTTTGATTGAGTGAAGACTGTCTGACGTGGTGCGACTTGGACCAATCAAAGAAGCCGAATGGGAACCATTGGAAGTTAGTCTATTGTGGTCGTTCTGTGAGGAAGCTCGATAGACAGAAACAAAATGAATATAGCCTAGAATACAAGATGATGCTTGGTTGGATTATTTGACATAGGTGATTGATAGAGTGAGGGTCGAGTGGCTGGCTGGAAGGTCGAGGCCATGAAGCTGAAACAGAGGAAGTGAGAGGCAGGGTTATGCTACCGAATTCTCTCCTGATCAAGGATTGAATGCCATGGTTGATCTCTCATGTTGATCTGTACTGTATACTGTGTGAGGGTATTGCAATAATATGAAGATGTTTTGGTTTGAGAGGTTGATTAGGAAATGTACAGAGGGAGAGTTGATTACCAGATAGTATCTAGAATGAACAAGATGTAATCTCTGAAAAGGCTATGAGCCTGAGTTGTATTGTAACCTTTAGTTGCTGAATAATACAATGGCTCAACCTTTGGAGTGTGGGGTTTTTTATCTGAAAGGATTTTCCCCACGTAAATCTGTGTGTTTTGGTTTTCTGTCTTATCTTTCATCTATTAATGGTTTTGCTTCTAGAATATGTTATTGCATGATGTTGAATTTACACGTGCTTCTCTTCGAAGGATCAATGTGGGAAATGAACTATGTTTGTTTCCGCTTTAGGACATAATTGGTTGTGTCTTTGAGGTAATCTAATCAAAATTGAAGTTACCAAAGGCACTACTATTCTTGGAGGTTTCTCTAAGATGCACTAAATTTTCCTAACAACTGGTATCAAAGCCTTCTTTTGGTTGCTGGTTTTGGGTATTTCTCTTGTGAAGATTTCTTAGCTTGATAGGCTGGAAGAAATCTAGAGAAATGAACTGATTTATTGATCCTTTGGTATTTGGAAGTCTTGTGATATTCCGAGATGCCGCACAGCTTGAAGGATGGTGGGGGAATGGAGAAGGAGTTGATATGTTTGCTTTTATATGATATGTGGTCTCGATTGGTATGAAATTATATATAAGTGCATGAGGTGGATTTCTTTTTTCTCTATGGCTATGTAGCGATTAAAAGCTTTAGCGTGGGCGTTAATGCGTGCGAGGAGGGCTCCTTGATGATATGGAGAAGCTAGTGTGTTTCTCGACCATGGAAGAGAGTGGTTATGCTAGGTGGTGTTCCACACTGGTGTTTGGAAGGCCAGCGCTTCCTATTAACCTGAAATACATGAAGGCTATGAAGTTAATCATTAGATGATTTGCAATCTTGAAATAGCCTTTCTCTCTTTCTCAGATGCATGTACATGTTGGTGGTTTTAGGGTTGGCCTGAAAGGGGCCTGGATTTTCTTGAACTATTGTTTCCTTTTTAAGGATGTTTTGCATTTGCATGGCTCTGTGGTTTTGCAAGTTTTACACGGTTAAGAAAAAATTGTGATTATGTGGAGTTGCTGTTAAGCTATTTTCTAGAGCCTGATAGGGGTGTTGCTAGATGAGATAGTTGCAGTTCTTCATGCATGCTTTGTGCATGGTTTGAGAAGGTGTGATTTCTTCTTTGCATGGGAGTGTTGGTACGTGATTTGTTACTCAACATTCTTGTGGTGGTGCTTGGGGGTTCCTTGATTATGGTGCTCGGTGTGGACATGATTGGAAAATCAGGTTTGGTGTGATCTGGTGTTTGAGTCATGTTGTCTACATGGTTATTCTCTTTGAAATCTCAGTGTTGCAGTTTCCAATGCTATGATGGGTTTGCATGTTTGATGTTTGTGATCTACGAGTTATGCGGTTGGTGGATTAGCTACCCATTGGCTGCAGTGAGATAACTTGGATGTGGACTATCTTTATCCATGAGGTTGATTCATTGTTGGTGCAGACTTGTTAGGTGGCCTTGTCTGTGGTCACTTGTGCGTTGGTGTGATTGCTTTGAGATGAGAGGATGGATATTGTTGAGTGCTTGAATGATGGGTTATAGAATTTAGGCGGTGGTCATGATGCTTGGAAACTCGGATATGCATTTTAATTAGAACTTTACTTAGGTGAGCTTTGGTTTCATCACATGGTGGTGAATGGTCTTCTTTAGTGTTGTAGAAGGGGTTCTTTCACTTTTTCTTTGGAACATTGTTTGAAGATGTGCAACATCTTGGATTCATGGAGGACGCTTGGATTCTTTGGTTGAGGTGTTGGTGGTGCTTGACAGGTGATGTTGGTTTTGAGTTTATTTACTTTATGTCATGGTATACTCTTGTTTATGTACTGGAGTTTTGGCATTGTGCATTGTACTTGAGACCATGGTAAAGTCATTTGAAGCATGGTATCTCCTAAGGGGATATGTAGATCATGGTGTCATGATAAGTTCCTGATTCAAATGATTGGAGCTTTGACACTGGTCTGGTAAATTCTTTGTGTATTTGGTGCTTTGATTATTTGCTTGATACTTCGTGATAGTGCAGTAATGCAGTTGAAATTTAGCACGAGATGATCGGTTTTTAGTACTCATGGATACATGAAGAATAAGGTGAGGTTGTTTTTCTCTTATGAGAGAAGTATTGCTACTTGTTACTCTTGTTAAAGTTTTTAGCAGAAATTCTGAGAAGCCTACACCTTGGTTGAACGTGAGTTCAATTAGAGACCTATGAGGAGATTGCTCTTGGATTAGTCATGATGGCTTATGTATCTTGAAGGAGTGTTCTTGTTCCCACTCTTGGTCTACTCAGTAGTTTATCTAAGAGGTATTTGGCCCATTATATTTTTCAGATGTGGTTTTCTATTTACTTTCATGATATAGATCTTGAATTGTTGTTTAATGGTTCTGGAGGATTCATAGTGGAAGTTGTACAACTTGTTTATCTCCTTGAGATTTTGTGTTTTACTAATGAGAATTGGTAGGAGATGATGTATGGGCTGATTTCCTTAAATGGGGAATGAACTAGCTTGATCTTCCTTGGGAGGCTTACATCCATGTTGATTACATGATATTAGAAGTTGGTTTGATCTTGGTGATTGAATGGTTGGATGTTGTTAAGGCTTTTCTTTTGGGATGAGAAGGAGATCATTCTTGACACAGCTAGCTGTTAGAAGTGTATATAGGAGGATGTTCTACAAAGATATGGTGTGCAGGGTTTCTCTCTTTAGTCTTGGTTCTCTTCCTGGATGTTTGTTTTCACGTTACAATTGTTTGTTGTGTGTGGAGATCTTGGGAGAATTGTGAAGACTTGTGGTGAGAGAAATGTTTCTTGTAACAGTTTGTTGTAGGTTGGGCATGTCATTGTGGATATTTTTGGTACTACATGTTTAAATTTTCTATGTGCTGTTATTGGTAGACTTGGTATGTCTATGATCTTTCAGATTTGGAATTACTCAGGTAGTGGGAGTTCCTGTATGTGTTTTGTCTTCTTTGACTGGTTGGCACTTGGAGCTTGCATTCATTGTTGAAGGGTTGGTTTTGAGAAACATGAGTTTACTAATGCTAATACATTTTAGGTATGTGAGATTGGATTGAATAGCATGAGCTGTGGGTGCTATTTTCAATCATGTGGGTTTGTTAGTTGGATGGAAGCAGTCATTCTGATTGTTGGTCTAGCTAGTGGTTTTGTCTTGTTTCTGGAGAATGACTTCACTATTGTGTTCTATTTGAGGTTTTGAAGTTGATATTACTTCTATATAGCATTTGAGCACAGTGAAGTGGTAGTAGTATCTTGTTGGTGATATCACTGGGAAATCTTGCTTGTGTTCATTGGAATGGTGCTTATTCACCTTGGCTTGTATCTTTCTTCCACATGTGCCATAGTGGAAGATGAAAAGGATTGTTTCCTGAATGGTAGACATCTTAGATGTTGGAGAAAAATTCTTGATGGAGCATGAGAGCATGTTTGAGGTCTATGTGGTTTCTTGGAAGGCTGTGATCGGTTGCATTTCGGTTGTTTCATTGGACAATGAGTTGTAGTTGGATGCTTGGTCTTTATTACAAATTATCGGTGGACTTTATCACATTTGGGGAATCTTGTTGATTAGGGTGTCTTGAGTGTGTAGGGTTTTGGACTATTGGAGCTAGTGTGATCTTAGTTCTGGTTGCTTTGGAGGGAATTGCACAGTAGTGATCTTAGTCCAAGTGGGAGGGTGTTTGAATTGTTGTGAAATCTCCACGGGCTAAAACCTCTAACAAAGCATGGTCAACTGAAGACTGGTAGCATGCACGAGTGACTAGCGGTTGAAACCTTGTTAAAAATTATTCAGAATCACTTTGTGACCTTCTTGTAGGAGTCTCACCAAATGCTTTTACTTTGGAGCCTATCAGCAGGTTTGTTCGTTGTAACCTCTCAAAGCTCATAGAGATCTACGACCGACAGGCCATTCAATCGAGAGTCGGGGAGAGTCTTGGTTGTTCGCTATGAGCTCTCAGTGATATGGAAGTCTTGCCAATGGGGACACACTTGGAATCATCGGGGTAGCACTAAGGGTTCACTAAGAACTCTTGAGTGAAGGGGCAATCTTCACTTGCGTGGATTTGGTGCTTTCGATAGAAACATAAAAGTATTCAGTACCTTGAAAGACAAAGGGAATCTTACTTTATTTCCGTGAAGACATGTTTACTTTTCGAATTGAAGTCTTGGTGAAAGGCGAATGTCTTACCATTGTCGAGTGCTTTGATGAAGCTTGAGGAGACTTCGTGAAACCTCTTGGCAGTGGTAAAGTCTTTCTAAGAGAAATATTTGAGGTTAGTGTGACTTGTGAATAGTGATATGAGTCTTGCCAATGAGGAAACTCTTGCCGATAGAAATGCGATGGATGTTAGAGGTTTCGATGTGACTTTGGAACCTCGATATGATCTCCTGGCATATGTGGAATGTCTGGCCAATGGTAGGTCTTTGGTATGATTTGAGAGCTCGGTATGACCTTTTCCTAAGTCTTGCCGACAGTGACATTGGTATAACATAAAGAGCTCGGTATGATCTCTTAGCGAAAGTGATAAGTCTCACTAATGTGAATTATCATGTCTATGTGACTTATGGAGCTTAGGTATGATGTCTCACCAATAGCGATGAGTCTTGGTGATAATTGATGCATGTGAAGAATTCGGTACTTATGAGGAGTCTTGGCGATGGGGGGAAGTCTATGGGATAGCTTTCTAGACTCTATATAATGTCTTGTTGATAGTGAAGACTCTTGGTGATAATGATGATATGGGCTCTGTGGCATCGGGGGAACCTGATTAATTATGCTAGAGCATGGAGCATAGGTTAGTGCCTTTTGGTAAGTGAAAGCGTAAGACGTGGTCGCTTGGACCAATGAAGGTGAATGGGAACCGTTAAGAGATTAGTGTTTGTTGTGGCGCTGTTCTATAGGAAGCTTCGATGAAGCCGAAATAAAATGAATATAGCATAAGATACAAGATGATACTTGGTTGGATTCTTCAACATAGGTGATCCCGATGAAATTGGTAGAGTGGCAATGGCTGAAGGCCAGACCATCAGGCGAAATAGAGAAGTGAGAGGCGGTTATGCTACGAATTCTCTCGATCAAGGATTGAATGCCATGGTTGATCTCTCATGTTGATGCAGCACTATATCTTGTGTGAGGCTATTGCATGATTATGAAGGTGTTTGGTTTGAAGTTGTCGGGGAAATGTATAGAGGGAGAGTTGGTTGCCAGATTGTAACCAGAATGAACAAGATGTAATCTCTGAAAAGGCTATGAGCCTAAGTTGTATTGTAACCTTTAGTTGCTGAATAATACAATGGCTCGATCTTTGGAGTGTGGGGTTTTTTTACCTGAAAGGGTTTTCCCCACATAAATCTGTGTGTTCTAGTTTTCTGTCGTATCTTTCATGCATTAATGGTTATGCTTCTAGAATATGTTATTTCATGATGTTGAATCTACATGTGCTTCTCTTAGAAGGATCAATGTGGGAAATGAACTGTGTCTATTTCCTCTTTAGGACATAGTTGTTTGTGTCTTTGATATAATCTAATCAAAATTGAAGTTACCAAGGCACTACTATTCTTGGAGGTTTCCTAGAGATGCACTAAAATTTCCTAACAAAACATTTATTGGTTTTGTGGATGGATAGATGAACAAAGTTCTAGACCAACCTATGAATCACGCTAAGGAGAATCTAGAAGAGTTTGGTTCTGAAATTTTAAATTCTAAACAAAGTAACTCAATCACTGATGAAAAGGTGTAGAATGATGGCTTTATTGAAGTTCAAAGGAAGAATAAAATATCTAGAAGACAATTTTCAAGTGGACAAGTGTACAATACCAAGTTTAGTTACTCCTTTTTTGGTTATTGTTTTAATTGCAATAATTTTGTTGATAAGGCTATGGATTGTAAAAGGGATTTGGTAAAGGAAATAACTTTGTTAACAGTAATGCATTAGCACCATTGTACAATTTATATATTATATGTCACAAGTACAATGATTTTGGACATATTTCTAGAAATTGTAGAAGTAATTTTGTAAGTCCTCCTCTACTGGAAACAAAAGGAAAAGGATCAAAATGTTAGTCATGAATTAGATAAAGTCTATAAAATGAAAATGAAAGAGAAAAGATCAGATAAATCTATGATAGCTTAGACTACACTACATACTCAAAAGGAGAAGAATCTATGGATCATTGATAGTAGATGTTCAAGTCACATGGCTGAAGATAAAAGTAAGTTCATGAGTTTCAAGAAATTTGATGGAGGATAAGTAGCTCTTGGAAATAATTTTATTGCCAAGATTACTAATATAGGTACTTTAAGTCTTGATAGTGGTAGGACAAAAATTCATGATGTTCTGTATGTTGAAGAACTCAAGCATAATCTTTTGAGTGTAAGTCAAATGTGTAATAAAGGTTGCAATGTCCATTTTAGTGCTAAAGGTTGTGAAATATAGATATCCAGTACCAAAGAGACAATTGTAGAAGGAAGTAGGATTGACCATGATATATACTATCTTAGTGAGTTGAACGGGCATAACTACTTTATTTATAGAGAGAGGAGAGTTGGCTCTAGAATAGAAGATTGGGACATAGTAATTTTGATGACATTGTAACATTTAGCTCAAAGATAATGTTTTGAGACATTCCAAAGATCAAGAAACCTCTATCTACTAGTTGAAAACCATGTCATGAGAGAAAATAGACAAAATTGACATTTCCTACTAAGAAATATTCTATAACAAAGCCATCAGACTTGATACATATGGATCTATGTGGACCAATGAGGATACAAAGTCTATAAGATGGAAACTATTTTATGATGCTTATTGATGATTGCACTAGAATTATATGGATTAATTTTCTATAGGAAAAATTAGAAGAATTTGAGAAGTTTAAAGAATTCAAGGAAATAGTTGGGAATGAAACTAGAAGAATAATCAAGGTTTTGAGATTAGAAAAAGGTGGAGAGTTCACTTTTGACCAGTATGGTGAATTTTGTGAAGAGCATGGGGTCTAGAGGAAATTTTTTTCTCCTAATACTCTACAAAAAAATAGAGTTGTAGAAAGAAGGAATAGACTATACATGATATGGCAAGAACAATGTTGAGTTAAGCAAGTTTATTAGATATTTACTAGAGAGAACCGGTCTAGACTATAGTATATATTTTGAATAAAGCTCAAATAAGACCAAGGTCTAATAAAAAATCATGAGTTATGGAGAGGAAGACTTCCTTTCTAGTTAGACATATCAAGATATTTGGAAACAAATGCTACATCAAAAGAGATGAAGAACATTTGGGTAAGTTTAACTATATATTTTATGAAATCTTTTTTCTTGGTTATTCTATGACAAGCAAAGAATATATGTTACAATAAAAGGCTAAAGAGGATTGTGGAGAGTGCCAATGTATGAATTGATGAAATAATAGAGTCTACAAATATATTAGAAGTA
Organism: Sequoia sempervirens; assembly: GCA_007258455.2. Lineage (NCBI taxonomy): Eukaryota > Viridiplantae > Streptophyta > Pinopsida > Cupressales > Cupressaceae > Sequoia > Sequoia sempervirens. Next base: position 22,378 of record VDFB02241963.1, read on the forward strand.
GAAGAAAATGAAGATCCAATCCATGATAATGATGAAGACTCAGAAGTTGAATCTAAGAACATTATTACAATGACTCTAACAAGGTATATTCAGAAAAAAAAATCATTCTAAAGATTAGGTTATTGGAGACAATAATAGTGGAGACTAGACCTAGAGAAGTATTGACAGAGAAAATTAACAAGCACATTTTTCCCTACTATCAAAGATTTAACCAAGTTCTTATATAGAGGAAATCAAATACAAAGGATAGGTAGATGCTATGAAAGAAGAGTTATCTTAGATAAAGAAAAAAAAAACTTTGAAACTTGTTCCAAGACCTAAAGTCAAGAATGTTATTAGTATCAAATGGGTCTTCAAAAATAAGTTGATGGTTAGTGACTTAGAGTAGAGAGATTTTCTTGGAAATATATTCATGTTTTATATTTCCTTATAGATGAAAGTTTCTCTCTATAGTTTGAAGGGAGAGTATGTCTACACATGTTCTATCAAATTATGTTTAGTATACAAAAATGTTGAAGTGAAAGAAGATTTTGTGTGCTTGTTTTTCAACTAGTTGATGTTTTGGAACTATGAGGCAATGGATTTTAATGTGTAGATTAAGGTTTTGGTACGATAACATGAGATCATGTTCTTTTGGTGGAAAAAAAACTTATTTAGGACTAACCTATTTCATGTTTCATGTAATTCAAATTTGGGTCCACCTTATGTCATCTTGGTTAACTACAGATCCCTAGACAACATGAATTGAAGTCTTTGTAGTGTGTTATTTAATAATCATCTCAGTTCACATGATAAATAAAATAGTAGAGAAGGTGGTAAGTTAATATACATGAGTAAGTGTGAGAAGAACTTGTGCAAGCAAGTGTTATTCAATGTGAATTTCATCTCAATCATTGTGTGCCATCGTTAGAATATCATAAGAATTAGAGGAGAGTGTTTGAATCATGTTCAGATCTTGTGTAAGCTATGCAATCAAAATTGAAGATCAATAAGCTTTATCTTTGTAATCTAGTTGGACTAGTGTTCTACTTATTGAGTTGTTTGAATTAGGGATTGGTGTCTCTAGTAGGATGGTTCCTACATATATAATTGGGGATTGGTGTCTCTAGTAGATTGGTGCCTACTTCATATTGTAAGTTCAATCATTATATTCTTACTTTTTCAGGATATATTTTGATACTAGATCTAAGTAGCTACTCTCACCATGGCTTTCCCCTCTTGGATTTCCATGTATATCTTGTGTTCTCATGTTTGAATGTGTTCTTATGTTGTTTCTTTATTATTAGTAGTTGTTTTGATTCACGCTTCATGTTTAGATATATATTTGTTGAACTAAAGAGTTTTAAATATATTTGATATAATGATTCACCCCCTCTCAATAGATTTTGTTCCCTACACATATCTACCCATGTATCCAATATTGATTAATTTCATCTTGTTGCTTCTCTAGATACATCTCAAGATCAAAAAATACACCAAATGGATGTGAAGACTATTATTGCATATAATTTATCTTCATCGAGAGATATATAGGGAGTGCCCTCTAGGATTCATGTAGGACATTTATCTTGTTTGCATAGGCTATGATATTCTTTGTATGGTCTTAAATAAGCCTATAGGATTGGTGTGAGAAGATATATGGTTTCCTAATTGCATTTGGTTTCACTTGATACCACTCTAACCACATAGTCTATATTTAGATTCATGTAGGTGATCTCTTAATATTATTCTCTTACAAAGATGATTTTGTTCTCACTAGTAGCTCATCCTCCATGCTTTAAGATATATAATATTTAATGATAGAGAAATTGGACATGATAGATCCCAAGCTCCTACACTTCTTTCTTGGTTTATATGTTCTTTATTCTTTTGATAATATCCCCATTCATCACCAAAAATATTTGATTGACCTTCTTTATTATTTCAGTATGGCTACTTGTAAGCTAACACCTACACCATTTTAGTTAGATGTCACATTAACTACCACATGCACTACACTCAGCATTGATGATTCTTTTTGAAGAATTTTGGTGGGTAGTCTCTTGTACTTGAAACACATGGGTTCTAATATCACTTCTATTATTTGTATTGTCTCCCATTTTCCCATGATCCTCATGTTATTCCTTGCAAGGTATCCAAGCATATTTCAATGTATATTAGAGGCACTACAAACTTTTGTATTTAATATATACTTGGATTTTTAGAGATAGTAGGGTTCACTGAATCAAATTTGGTAGATTATTTTGAATCATGAAATGGTGCTTCTAGATTTCCCATTTTGTTGGGTTTTGGTTCAATTATTTGGTCTTGCAAGAAGAAAACTACTATTTCCTTATCATCCACTAAGGCTAAGTGTTAGGGTGTATTTATTTCTAGCCATGAGGTTTTTGTTAGATTCATTCAAGTACTCAAGCCTCCAAGATGAAATGTAAAACAAAAATCAACCATCTACAATAGAAAAGAAAAAATATAAATTTGCAATTAGAGATGCAAGGTAATATGGCCAATATTCAATACTTAAGATTGTAGTGGAATTAAATTGAATAAAAAGTATATATGATGCCTTTCTTATAAAGGAAAGGTTTTGAGATAGGTTTAGAAAATATCTTGACATGTGTCTTCATCCTATACAATGATACAACTACCTCAACTTTATTAAATGACCTAGGAAACAACCATTAAATACCATGATAGGATAAGATAAGATCACATCACACTTGATACTTATAGAAGGATTTCCTAGGACCGAAGTAAACTTAACATGTAAATAGAACTTATAAGTAAACTATATATGTAAAACACCTATTTACAACAACACCCCCTTTTAAGTGCAACTTAGGGTTTAAATTATTATGCAAATGATGGAAATATGGGTCCTAGATACTAGGCCCTGTAAGGTTACCATGTATAAAGGTAATCTCTCACAAATAGAGAATTGAAGAAAACCTAGTGGGATAAAACCCCTCCCTAAAAGAGAGATAAAACAATACTCTCACAGAACAATGAGAAGGATAAAACACCATGCAAGGAAAAATACCACCCCATAAGAGAGATGAAGAGAGACCATGCAACTCTGCCTCAATGTTGCATCTCCTATAATGATGACCTAGAAGCTCAATATTGAATGTTGAAGATGATCCAATCTCATCAAACAAAATTCCTCCTATTAGGAATAAATAAAACCAAGGTGGTATGTAGGACATCTTCCCATTCTTGAAAGGAATATGTGGGAAGAAGGATGTTGTGTGATGTATCTAAAATATTCTTAAGTATCTACATTTCGATGGTGAAAGTTGACACACTCCAAAAAGGTGTTTTATGCCACACTATGAAGGATGAAAATCCAAAATGTAGTAGAGATGAATTTAGAACATAATCCAAGGAAAAATATACCTCCTCTTAAGACAAAGAAGCCTCCTCCATATTTTTTCCAAAACAATCTACACTCATGTCAAACTATGAAGAATTATCATGTAGAGGAGGAACAAGAGGGTCAAAGTGTTCCATCACAACAATTGAGGAAGGATCATCCCAATCAAAGAGAAGTTGTATGTAATCAATGATATCTACAAAATATAAACTAAGAATCAAGAGATCTAGAGGAAAAATAAACCCTTAATTATTTTATCCTTAAGGATTGCAAAGGGGTCTTTCTTTTCTACAATGGTGAGGGCCACTTATCATTAAATTCAAGATTTAACTAGAATATAAGATTGATTTGCAACTTGAATGGTGAGCCAATCAATCCTAAGATCTAAATTTAGGAACTTTGAAATGAATTTTGTATGAAATATAATGATGCAAATAATTAATGATGATAATTCACTAATATGATGTAAAAATAGTCAATCTCAAAAGTCATAGACATTTTTGATGTTCAAAAATAGATTGAGGAGAGTTTTGTGCACTTGACATATAAATTTGGAGCTAAATTTTGAGGACTAAGTTTCCCAAAGCGATTATTTCCTAGTAACTCAATCTATTATCTGATTTCACAATCCTTTGGAGTCTAATCAAATCCTTCTTCCTTTCAAGTCTCACTATTGAATCTTAGCTGAATTCTCAGATAATTAATTTTTTGTATCTTGTCAAGTTGTAGGGTTTGAATGCAATAATGAATAAATGATCTTCAATATTCCCCTAATCTTCTTCATATCTAAAAATTGCACATTTAAAGAGAGGAATGGTTGTGTCATATAGGGGAATGCCTCAATCAAACCTTGTGTTGGTGTTTCCGCCTCCACAATGATAAATTGATAAAAGAGAGCTTATCCTTTCGAGGGATAATGGCTAAATTACAAATGAATGATGAACCAAAAATGGACTGCAACTCACCACTCAAATCTAATTTCCTTGAAGGATTGAAGTCATGCACATCACCTCAAGGCTTGATTATAAATTGTATTGATTGATTGGAAGACCTACAAGGGTTCATCTTCACAAAAAAAATATATATGCATAAACATGAGAAAACTCATATAAAACTTGACATGATGCTTCAATATTGAAATGTTACATCTCTACTCTTGAATGCTCTTGACTTGATAATAATTGTTTGATAATTCTCTTGATAATCCTGAAAGCCAATATTTGACCTTTAAAAATAAAATAATAAAATGCTAATTGAGAAATATTAAAATTTGGAGGAAAAATAAGAGGACCTAGTTGCCTAGGGTGAATTTGTCTTAGCTCTATTTTGTAGGGTGTAAATTTTTGGGAGCAAAATATTAAATGTTTTTTTGTTTTTTAAATAGAATTTCTTGATAAATGTCCAAATGGGCCATGGAATACATAATTTAGGAAATTAGATGTACAATTAGGTCCACTCACTTAGGAGGGAGCAAAACATAGTGTGAAATTGTCAAGGGTGAATTTATAATGCTACATTTAGCCCCCACTTTAGTTAGAGTATGAAATTTTTCTTAGAATCACACTAAAGTAGAAAATATGTCAAGAGGGGTTTGGTTATCTACATTTTGAAGAGATAGGATGAAAATGAATCTAGGGGGAGTGCACGAAACCATAGGATTTAAGATCCTATGGAAAGACAACATAAAGACAAGGGATCACACACATATGCAATGCATCAAGACAACACAAAACATACATGAAAAAACCAAAAAAAGATGGTATGAAAATCATGGACTAGCAAGTTGTGTTATGTTAGGATCCATACCCAAGGAATTCATGACTCACTAGCTTAAAAGATTGATATTTTCTAGGTGAATCATGAACCAAAAGCACAATGGTGGGCTAGTGAAGTTTGATATTCACTAGGTGCGCCTTTCAATGATGGTAGAAAAATAAGAAACACTAAAGGACTAGTGAGGACCAATTTTCACTAGTCGTGTACCCATGTAAACCATACCTATTGAACACACTCAGAGACTGAGAGCAGGGAGGTGTATCAACCTTTTCAAAACATAAACCCTTTAGCAAACCAAAACTTCATTATCAAATCAAAAAGCCTCATAGATCATGAAAAAAGAAAGGTGTAGCAATTTAGTTCCTTAACAAAGTCAACAACCCTCAACAATGAAAGATATAGCAATTCAACCCTTAACTAGATCAAAAACAATGAAATATGGAAAAAATTACATACACAAGATAATGCTAGATTTATGTGGAAGGCCCAATGAGGGAAAACCACAGTGAGAATTAACTCACAATATAGAAGCTCATTGTTTACAAATTATAAATAGGCTCACTACCAAAGACTTGTAGGCTAAGGTGCACAACCTAGTAGTGCTTTGTAAATTTTGTATGGTTCTTGGTCATTTATCTAATTTTTTGAGCTTTCTAGTAAGATTTCAATGGTTAGGGATTGAAATTCATTTTTCTAGGGTTTCTATTATGTCTTAAACCTATCATAAACCCTAATATTCACAAACCCATAGCACTTTTGTTATAAAATGCCATTAACTTCTTGTAGCTAGTTGTTGACCATTCAAGTTATGACCTATTTCTAGGTTGTAATTAATTAAAACCATCCCATTGGTTCTAATTTACTACTTGAGCCCACACATTAGTATTTTTCATTAAACACCTAGGTTATTTCCCAATACCTTTATAAAATTTTTCCCCCTTTACCTAGTCACATAAATTTATTTTAAAGCCATGTGCTTTAAGTCAAGTTTTAAGTTGCCCACAAGTTATGTCTCCAAATGACAAGTGTCTTCATTGTGATTGGCTTTTTCATTTAGAAAAGATTATTTTATTAAGGAAATGCATGCTTGTTGAACCACAAGAAGCTGCCATGTGGTAGGCATCTAGCTAAACAATTAGTGGGGCTAGTTAGTAGGTCTCATCAAACCAACATGGAAAGTTTGAAAGCTTTTCAATATTTTGTTGAGCCCTTTAGGGTGGAACCATAATTGGATTACAAAAGAGTGGGAGATTGACATCTGGCAGAGAAGTGACAATGCACTACCTAAAGTAGCCTAATGGGTCCCACATGGTGCAATATTATAATTTTTTTGTCATTTCATGGAGAATATTTAATTAAGGCCTAATCTTCCTATAAAACAATGGGAGGTTGCCAAATGGTCGCATCTAAGTTGTTTGATCGACGTATGTAGATTGATGATGAAATGTGATAAAAAAAGGACTTAATGAGTGATCACCTTATCCCACATGGCACTATCTTATGGGAGTAATGGTGGACAAGATGACTTTTAGCCTTGGAATTAATTATTTTCTCTATTCAAGCCATTTTCCAAGAACTTAAAAAATTTACCAAGGCATTTAAAGCATCAAGACGGAGGAATTCACAATGACTAAGAAATTTTCTACATCAAGCTAGGGTTCTTGAAGAAAAAATCTAGTAAGTCCTTTGCAACTTGAATTTTTTGTAAATTCTTATCAAATTTCTTGTTGTTACTTTTGCAATTATATTCTAGACTTTTGTTTTAAGCTAGGGTATCCTTGTCTGCATTCATTTATCCTAAATTTTCCCTAGTTTTCATTTGAATTTGTGAAACCATCCTTGAACCTACTAGAAAACCCTAGTTTCTCAAAATTCACAAGTGCAAAATCACTCCTGTGAAAACCCAAGATTCTTTTTCCTCCAAGAAAAATGTTATTAATTATGAATTACTTGCCTAACTCCATTGTTCCTCAACTTAGAAGATCAAATTCCAAGGTCTTGGGTCTATTGAGGGTTTGATGGATGAATTTCATGTGTGTAGGGATGCTTAGATCCCAATATCTAGATGGTCACTCCTTTTCCACTAGTATGACAACAGAAATTCAGCTATCCCCATGTCCAATATCTAGAAATTTGACTTTGGAATTGGTGGTCCACAATATTTTTATGGAAATTTATTTGTTGAAGGAAATTGCGGTGAATTATGATGGGGCAGTCTAGGTAGTTAGGACTAGAGGAGGAAATGTCATGGTGATGATCGATAAGAAATCAATATCATAAATTTTCAAAATTAACATAGCTCCCAACAAACCAATAGACTTTGAATCCTTCAAGAAAAAGTACCAATAAAACAAAAGAACTTATAGGGTAGTCCTACTACCAAGATTTAAGATTAAGGGTCATAATGGAAAATGTGTAAGGATATCACCCAATGAGTCAGAACCCTTCAAGGTTTATATTTTTTTGAATTATTTCTCTAAAAATTACTATTCATTGTGCTAAGTCCTAGGAACATACAAACAAGAAAGGATCCACATTTCCCTTTCTTTCATGGCTATTGACATCTAGCATGTGATGATGAATGAAGAATTTTACTTTGAAACATACAGCTCTAATTCCACTGGCAAGGGACTAATGGATATCAAGAATGGTAAGTAGGAAAACTAGTTTTGGTGGTATTCTCTATTATGCCACATGTTTTTATTCAGAAAAAATTAGTCTTTCACTCTAGATTAATGATCTTGGTAATGACGGGCACTAGCTTCTAGTTTAGTATTGGACCCATGTATGGGATGGGTATTGTGATCAAGTTATGTAACATTTAGGAACCATATTTTTTTGCTAGAGTCCTATATTTTATACAAGGTCAAGTACCTAGAGTGCCTACAACAATATTAGATTTCTTGAAGCCTATGGAGAGGAGGCATGACTTGGGGATTCAACATAATTAGGGAGATTTTATTCTCCACTCTAACTACATAGTCCTTAGAGTGTATAGAAACCTAGTAAGACCCCATGTCCTACCCAAGGTTGTGCCATTGAGAATTAGTTTTTTGGAAATCATATGGTAACTTGTTGAGTCTGAGTCACACTTGGCTAATCAGAAGAAAGGCTCATTTTTTCCCTTTTTGATAGTGTCTTCAAATTTCTAAATGAAAAAGGAAGGTTGGAAGAAGTTATATGATAATTTTAAACCTTTCAAAATGGCTCAACTCCAACCTAAGAGTTTTGACCCTGAGGGCTTTATTAGTAAACATAGAATAAATATGAAAATATCAAAATTCTACAATAAAATTAATTACATGGAAGATGCGATAAAAAATTGCTTAGATGAAAAAGAGGTAAATTAGAAGAAAGTGAAATAGACTTCTTTCTAGAGGATTGAAGAAGCAAAGAAGAAGAAGGATGCTTCCTATAAATTAGCATATGCAGATGTAGATGATCCAATCCTAAGAATCTAGCCAATTTTGAAAAATATTGATAAGATAATTAGTGAGGCTCCTCCAATTGAGGAAAGGGAAAAAGGAAAAGCTCTAGTGCTAGAAGAGAAGCCCTCCTACCAACCACCCAATGTCAAATAATATGTCTATGCTTTCAAGAGGAAGCGTAAGGGAGTGGTATTCAGAGAATAGGCACAATAGTATCCACCTCATGTACAAATGCCCTTATCTCCTCCATCAATGCAACAAGTACCCCCTTCATGAGCAACTAGGTATGTGCAAGATCATGGGGGTCCAAACTAGGCCCCTAAGTGGGAATGAAAATTCAAAAAAGTAGAGTTAGGAAACTTGACATAAAAATTTGAATAGGTTATTAACATAATTTGAAAAATATGTAAGAATAAAACTTGTAGAAAATTGAATGCAGTTTCTAGGCTACTAGTCCTTTTTTGGAAAAAGGTAAAAAAATTGTGAAAATTTAAAATTTCAATGCAATGGTACTAAATTTTCAAGAAAAGATAAGAAGCAGGTGTATGTATGACCACCCTAAGTACAAGAAATATTTTTTTTTTTTTTGGAAACTTTCAATATATGTAGAGGACATGAAATTGATGAAAATCATCAACCACAAGAAAACTTTGAAAACTAAGAAAATTTGTCAACAATATTTTTTGGTTGACTTTCCAAGTTAGGCAATCTTAAACCAAATCCCGAGCCAAATCCCGAGCCTACTAATTTTGTTAGAAAAAATGGATATCTATTACTTGTATTATTTATAATACATGTAATATTTAATATTTTAATATATGCTAATATACTAATATATTATATATATTATGTATTATAAAATATATAATATATAATATGTATATATTATATAATATATTAATATTATGTAATATATATTATATATAATATATATTTAATACATACTATATATTATATACTACATAGCATATATTATATATTTATTGATGTGCACCCAATTCACAAGAGAGAGAGAGTGGCAGAGACTTGAGAGAGAGAGAGATAGAGATAAAGACCTATGAGGGAGGAAGAGAGTGAGATCGAGAGGGAGATGGTGAAGTTGAAAAACAAACTTCACACCTCAAGAATCACCGCTATAATCTCCTTTATACATTGATCATTGTAATTTATCACTCCTTTTCCGATTAATACATTTTCAGCTTTCAAAGCACTCTCGCTTTTTTGTCGCAAATGTCTTCTTTTGTGACAAGTTATTTGCATGCAGGTGATCTTTGGGGTCTGTGATGTTGGCTTTCACAACTTCAACATGGTATCAAAGCTCCAGATCTACAACCGCCTGTTCATTTTTTGAAGATTTCAACTTACAAAGTTTTTTTCTGTGCAAGGGTTTCATTCCTAGTATTTTTTGCCAGATCAGAGGGGTTTTCCATCATTTTTTGAGAAAATTTGACCTTGATCTCTCAAGTAGTGCATGCTAGTGGAAAACGAACCTCATGGGTGTGCTCAAAAGGCCCA
>VDFB02241967.1:0-15321 GCA_007258455.2 Sequoia sempervirens
ATGTTTAATATTGGTGGAGTTCATTGGGATGTAGTTAAAAGAGTCTTCAAATATTTGTGGGGTACCTCAGATTATTCCTTATGTTATCATAGTAATATGATTGAAGATGAGATTTCCATTGATATTTATGGTTATGTGGATTCAAATTGGGTAGGTGACGTTGATAGCAGAAAATCCACTGGTGCTTATGTTTTTACTTTATTTGGTGGTGCAATTAGTTGGATGAGTAAGCGATAGGTTGTTGTTGCTTTGTCCACTACTGAAGCAAAGTATATGGTAGCTACTCATGCTTGTAAATAATCCATTTGGCTGAAGTGACTATGTTCAAATATTGGAATAAAACAAGGTGTAGTGACAATTTATTGTAATAGTTAGAGTGCAATATGTCTAGCCAAACTTGACATTTCATTCTATGACCAAGCAAATTGATGTACAATATCATTTTGTTAGAGATATGGTTGAAGATGGCAAGGTGAAGCTGGTTAAGGTAAAGACTATGATGAATGTTGATGATTCTTTAACTAAGCAAGTGAGCATAGAGAAGTTCATATGGTGTTCAAAGACTATGGGCCTTTCGTCCCCTAGCAATTAAAGAGATGATGGTTACACACTCACGTTGCTCTTGCAAGGTATTTGACAACTGGGAGATTTGTTGGGAAAATGTGTCTCAACCTTGCAATTATATAAAGTTTATTGTTGATAGGATGTATGTTGGTATGTGGCGATTAATCATGCAAATACTATACACTTGTAGCAAGACGTGGGGTTTGGGGCATCACCTTGAATTTTTTTTTGTTGAAACCTCAAGGTTTTCCCACTGACATGTCAAGGTTTTTTTCTTATTGACATGTCAAGGTTTTTTCATTAACACGTCAAGTAAAAATTGACCTTGTAAAACCCTAATTCTAGAAGGTTCCAAAAGCTTGTTATAAGCAGTTGGGATGTATGTAGATGGGGGTGTGTTCTGAGAGTCTAATAGCGGTCATGTTGTCTCTTGATCTCTGGTGGTGATACTCTTGTGAGAAGCTTGCTCTGCAAGTATATTGTAATCTTTTGATTTTTGAATAATATATTGAGTGGTTTTTGGAGTGTGGGTTTTTTCTCCCAAAAGGGTTTTGCCCACATAAATCTTTGTGTTGTGGTATGCATGATATTTGTGTTTATTTCTATTTAAGTTTTTGTAACTATTAAATATCTATAATTTTTTTCATTTTTCTCCTCTCAAGATTAGTGTAGGAAGTTGTTCTGCTATCTTAACTTCCTTAGATATCAAACTTTCCTAAGTTCTCTTCATCTCTTATGATATAGCATTTTCTTTTGAATACTCTGAAATATTTGATAGTAAGAATCCTTCCATACCATAGCTCATAAGGAGTTTTTGTGTTGTTTTCTTTTGCTTGCATTCTATTAAGTATATAAAAAATAGTATGAGTTTATTCTCTCTATTATACTTTTGGTATATTTGCTTCTTTCATCATTGTCCTTGCAGCTTCTTGAACAATCCTATTATTCTTTCAACTAATCCATTCTACTAAGGAGTCCTAGGGGTAGATAAATGCCTCTTTATTCCATGATTCTCACAAAATATGTTAAACTCATTGAAGGTGAACTCTCCACATTTGTAAGACCTCAAAATTTTTATTTTCATATCCATTTCATTCTCAACCATAACTTTGAATGACTTAAACTTGTCTAGAGCTTCTCATTTTTCTCTAAGAATAGTGATCCATGTCATTCTAGAATAATCATCAATCAATAGTATGAAATACCTATCACCTTGAAGACTTCTTACTCTAGCAGGAGCAAAAATATCTATATGTACCAATTCCAATCATCTGATAGAAGATTGTTCGCTGACTTTGAAACTTCTTCCTTTCTTTCCAACTTGACATTCCTTGCAGAAAAAATTGATAGGCTTTGTAATCTTTAGCAAATCTCTCACAACTTGAACTAAACTTATCCTCACTAGACTATCAAAATTGTTGTGAGACATTCTTCTATTCCATATCCAACTCATTGATCTGAGTCATGAAACAATAATTATCAACACCTTTGAGTTGATATACATTTCCATCTTTCCTTCCAACAACAATCACAGTTTGGGAGCCTTTTCTGATCTCATAGCCATTATCCTAAAACATAATATTGTATCCCTTGCTACACATTTTTCCAACACTCAAGAGGTTATGTCTTAAAACCTTAACATAAATAACATCATTAGTGGTATGCTTTCCATAAAAAACTGATTGAACCTTTTCCACATATCTTAGCAGATGTATCATCACCAAACCTAACTAGTCCTCCTTCATATTTTCAAGTTTAACAAACTTTCTCTTGTCACCGGTCATGATTAGAGCATCCACTATCAATGATCTAGTAGTTCTTCTCTTGTCTAGAAAGATAAGCAAACACCAAAGTTCCTTTAGTATTAGCACTTTTTTTTTGAGCCCTTTCCTTCACACATCTCTAAGAGTTAGTAGGATTAGTTTCATCTTTTAAATCCATGAACAAGCATCTATTGGAAGAATGAAGAGAGAGACCTCCAATTTATTGTCTTTGTTTTCATCGATGCCAACATTGTTTTATGTCTGAATATATGCTCATCTGGTAGACTATGTTCATGCTACTTCAATCCAATAATCTGGTTAGGAATCTCTTTGAAGTGTATGCCGACTCATACAATTTTGATATGTTTTTCAAGAGTCTTAGATGCAGTTGTGTTTGGGGTGGCATCAGCGTTTTGGTTGACGGGTTGCAATTGTGAAGTTCAACTATGGTTTTGTTGTATTGTTTCTCACGGCCCGGCTTAAGGATTGCATCGACAAAGGATTCAGTTGTCACTAGTACTGATCAGCCTATTGAACTTATCTTGCGCCTGTTTGGGCGCAAAGAAGTTGTTGTCAACAAGGGTATTTTTGGTGTATGGCATCTAATTAGATGACTGATTAACGACAGACCATCGTATGGAATGTCTTTGTTGGAAAAACCTTCGTCTTCGATTAATACGCATAAAATGTGAGAGACGTGTTTTGATGGAAGAAGGTGGTGTAATGGCGATTGGTATTCGTTTGACAACACCTATTTACCGAAAATTAAAATTTCAGCGTAACTGGAGTATTCGGAAGATTTGGAACTATACTCCTAATGAGGTTAGCATTCGGTTCACATGAATGTGGCGTTGAGCCATATCTTTGTATATGATCCTTTCTAAAGGATAATGGGTGAAGTCAGTTATCCATGTAATATCTTGTAAGTGGTTATAATATGTTAAGCGGGATTAATCTACACGTGGTTTCCTCTCCACTTTAAGGTTTTCTTGCGACATTAAAAATGCGATTCTATTAATATGTTCGCGACCTTTAATCTTCTGAATATAGATACACTATAATAATTGGATGGTGTGATGTCGATTAGTTTTAGTGATGCTGCCTCTACCTCTCAATGGCCAATATTTCCTTAACTCGTCATCCTCATGTCATCCATATTGTCGGATTCCATGTATATGGATATATCTTCTCTAACACTATTCAATCATCAGCGCATTCTGTGAAGCTCTATTTGGACATCTTGAAGCATAATGACCTATCTTTCCACAACTAAAACATTTGAAAGGAAACTTACCTCTATAATTTCTAGTACCCTTTTTATTCTTCTCACAAAGTTAGCTTCCACATCATCAAGATCCTTCTAATATGATTCCATAGTCTTCTTTGATTTTCCAGCCTTAAAAGTAGTCTCAACTTTTGCACTACTTGTACCAAATTATCTCATTTCAAAAGTAGTTAAAGAACCATACAACTAATCTCTGGTATATTGGTTCAATTTTTCTAATTCTTCAATAGCAAAAAAATTATAGATGTAAAATTTAGGAAGATCTATGAGTACCTTTTTTACCACTTCTTCTTTTAGTTCTCCACCAAGTCCTCTAATATCGTTGACAACTTCATACACCTTTTTCAAGTAGATTATGATGTTTTCATCTTCAAATATTTGTAGGGTTTCAAATGTGATCTTCAAATTCTACATCTTAGCTTGGTTGATCTTATCATCTCCTTCATAAATGGTTTCTAACTTTACCCAAATTTCTCTAGCAGTTTTCAAATTTATAACATTCACCAATTCAAAAATAGCAAGACCACTTAAGAGAGCATACCTTTCCTTAACATTGCTTTCATAGGCCTTGATCTCATCATCAGTGTTTAGACCCTTTGCAATAATAGTATATCCTCTGTCAATAGACCTCCATATTTCAAATCCAAGAGGAACCAAAAAACCTTCCATCCTTGTCTTCCAGAATGCATAATTTGATCCATCAAATATAGGAAAATCTTTTGTGTGTGCCATCCCAAATCTACCTCAAGTAGTTAAGCTTTCTTACAAGGAACCTTGATTTGATACCAATTGTTGAATTCACAAGAAAAATGAGAGGGGGTGAATCATTTGTACCTTAAAACTTCAAAACCCTCATAAAAATTCATATCCATATTAATTCAATTTACCCTTAATTTGTTAGAATGATTTATCATGAAAGTAGATAACAAAAACATAACCAAATCAACACCATACACAAAGAAACAATAGATCTATGTGGAAAACCCAAGATGGAAAAACCATGATGAGGATTAGCTCACAATATAAAATAATATCAACCCTGAATACAATAGGTTGTTGCAAGTGTGAGCTAGTCTGGTGGTGTTGTCATTAATGTTGTCATTGATGTCAACACAGATCAATATTTTGTAGATTGTACATGTTTAGCTAAGATACTGCTGAGATATTGTGAGTACATGAAGCTATCTTTATGTTGTTATAGATGTGTTGCATTGATGTGTTTCCAAGTGCTTTTGAGAAAAATAATAAAGAAGAGAAGTCAAAGTGATGAATCTGTCCAGAATGTGCTCTTGTATGTGCTTCGCGTTTCTCTTGTGTTGATCCTATGCTTTTGTGGATCTGAATATTTGATAATGGTAAGCTTGTGGTGATACATCCTAAGTTTTAGCTTTTGGTGTGATAGTACATGAAAGTTACGTTCACCAGTGTGTGAATTGTTCTGGCAGAGTTGATCTTCTATGGACCAAGAGAAATGTTTATGCTCCACAGTCCTCCACTGTTTCATTTCAAATATTGCAGATCTAGGATGTGTCTTGAGATCATGTTCTCTGGGTTTTGGAAAAGAAGGTTAAATTTTGGTCATCCAAAAGTCATGTTTCAATGTTTCAGTATGGGTTTGCACTGTCTGGATGAACTGGTGAAAGGTGTTCAGAGTTTGAAGCATATTGCATTTGTTGTGGATGTATCTAAAGAAATTTGAGATGTACTCTCATGCATAATGAAGAATTTTGTGGAGTCTGCATGCCATCTTCTTGTTGGGAAGCGTACACATCAATGTTCATTTGTGTTTTCATTAGGTTTAGCCAACCTAGTGTTTACATTTCATTTGAAGAATAAAATTAAATTGAGGAAGCATGTGGTTGATCCGAGACATTATTTTTTGGTCTTGGTTAAATGTTTTATTGGTCCAATCTCATTCATTTCCACTGGGGGAATGCTGAGTTGCCGATCTAATTTGAATTTATAAAATGAGGTATTTGTGGTTGACCTTGGAGAAAGTTTCCAATGTTGAGGATGGTATAAAAGCAAGTCGAATTGTAAAGAATTGTATGACAGTGTGATGCAAAGTAACGAAAGTGAGCCATAAATCACAAGAGAATAAGTGTGTGTGTGAGTGATTTGAGATAGCAGTACTTCATTGTGTTCGATTCCTAAAGGCAGTGAGCTAAAGGTTTATGCAATCCTTATTCAAATTTGCAGATGTCTGCTAATTTTTATGGTGGATCTTTTTGTTCTCTTTTGTATTTGTAGGCAGTGAGATTCCCTATTGGATAGTGAGTCCTTTATGTAGGTAGTGAGCCTTTGTACTTGGACAGTGAGTCCTCTTCTAGGTAGTGAGCATAATCTTTATATTATGAGTTAACCATCACCGTGGTTTTTCCCTTATTGGGTTTTCCACGTAAAAATATGTTGTTCATTGTGTTGATTTACTTTCTATTATTTGTGTTTCATGCTCTTAATAATAGAATAATGTGGTTGTGGAATTGATAAGTGTTGTAATCTTAAGTTTGAATTTTGTGACAACTAATTCACCCCCCTCTCAGTTGTCCTGCACCTGTTTAACAATTGGCATCAAATATTTGGTTCCTTGGTGTAGAGATTAACCACTTAAGGAAGATCTGAAGGAACATAAGTTGGTGATCCTTATGTTCAATGGAACTAACTACAATGATTGGAAGGGATAGATGAAAGGATATATTATCTCTCTTGGTTTCAATACCTAGAAAGATGTTGAGACAAAGTATACACCTCCATCTAGTGGTCTTACTACTATAGATGATATTTCTGCTTATGAAGAAAATGAGAAGGCAAAGTATGCTATTTGTAGTGGCTTATCTAAAAATGAGTGAGATAAGGTTCTTTCTTTGGATACTACATATGAAGTCTGGAAGAATTTGGAAGACATGTATGCAGGAAATGAAAGAGTGAAATTGGAAAAGAAGCTAGTGGCAAAGCGCAGATTTGTAAATTTGAAAATGGAAGAAGGTGAGGAATTTACAAGTTTCTTTCAGAGGGTTGAACTAACTACAAATGAAGTTAGAAATTGAGGAAAACTATCAGATGAAGATATAATTGAGAAGATCTTGATCACCCTACCAGATTGCTACAATGATAAGATCCCAGTTATTGAAGAAATGTATGATCCTAAGAAGTATACTTTAGAGCAATTGTTCGACACCTTGCAAGCATTTGAGATGAGAAAGTTTTGGAAAGAAGACAAGAAAGAAGAAAATATAGAAATTGCATTTAATGCAATGAAGATTGAAGTTGAAACAAATAGTGATGGTGATGATGAGTTGGAAGCAAACTTCACTAGGAAGTGAAGAAAGGCACCGAAAAGTATAAAGGTATGTTACCCTTTAAATGTTCCAGTTGTGGTAATATTGGTCATTATGATTCAAGATGTCTGAATAGAGTTGTGCATAAGAAGTACAAGGATTATAAGGATAAGGATAGAAAGGATAAGAAATATAAGAAGTTGTACTATGTTAAAGAAGAAGTAGGAATTTCTGATGATGAATCTGAGAATGAGGTTGATGATAGTGAATTATTTTTCTTAGCTTTAGAAAGTAAATCTATATCCAGTAACCCTAGAAAATGTGTAACCAAGAAGGCTCCAAATAATAAGAGGAATAGGATGGAAGTTACTTTGGTTACCACTTTTCATGCAAGACAGGATGAAGACTACTGGGTAATTGATAGTGGATGTTCTAATCTGCAATGAGATAAGAAATTAAGTTCCTAAACTTAGAAAGCGCAAGTGTTGAATTTAGTTATGTTTGGTGATGATTCCAGAAATAAGATTTGTGGGAAAGGTTCAAGGTGGTTTTGAGTGGAGTGCATAGATGCATTAGTGTATGTATTATGTAAAGGGTTTGAGGCATAGCCTTGTGAGTGTTGGATAGATGTGTAGCAATGGTTTTAAGCTTGTGTTTCAGAATAATACATGTGAAAATAGAAAAGGATCTAGAGATATGGTTGCTGCTAGAAGGAGAACTCATGGAAACATCTATCAACTTAAGGGCATTGATGGTCAATGCCTTGTATCTCAAATCAATGAAAATTGGTTATGGCACCGGAGAATGGGACATGTAGATTTTTATTAACCCTGGAGTCAAAATCGATTACAAAGAATTGTTGAGGGTTGCCCAGAATCCTGTGAGACCTACTAATGATATTTTGTAGAGTTGTCAATTGGGAACAAACAAGATACAACTAGAAAGAACTCTGCCAGGGAAATGTGGGTTAATTCTGTCACAGTTATATGGTCTAACTAGGACTAAACCCTAAATAGTGTGAGTATTTCGTACACTGCTACTTATTGATGAGTTATACTCAGATAGAAATGGGTTTTGCTTTTCTTAGATAAAGGCTACGTGGGGCTCTGAATGGGTTTTAAAAGGTATTCAAAGAAGAGTGGAAAATGGAAGTAAATTTGAAAATCAAGTGTTTGAAGAGATCGTGGGGGTGGAAAGAATTCACTTTTGGTGAATTTAATGCATTCTATGAACAACATGGCATAAAAATATAGTTTTTTGCTCTGAGAACCCCTCAACTGAATGGAGTAGTTAAAAGGAAAAACGGGATAGTACAGGAATCTACTAGAACCATGATGAAATAATCAAATGTACCAGATGTGTACTAGAGAGAGGTGATACACACTATTGTTTATGTTCTTAATAGAGTTCAGATCAGATACAACAACACAAAGACTCCTTTTGAGTTATGGACTGGTAAGACTCCTACTGTGAAGTATTTGAAGGTATTTGGAAGCAGGTGTTATATTAAAAGAGATGATGAAAATCTTGGAAAGTTTGATGCTAGATGTGATGAAGGAATCTTTCCTGGATACTCCACTACTAGCAAAGCATATAGATGCTTTAATAAAAGACTAAGAAAGATTGTTGAAAGTGCTAATGTGAAATTTGATGAAGACATACCCATACCTATTGAGATAAGTGAAATTGAACCTGATGATCCTATATGTGGATATGTATCTGAGGAGAATAAGGAGAAGGAAATAGAAGAATCTATGGGTATGTGCAGGATAATGATGGGCCAAAAAGTGGCAATGTGAAAAAAGTTGGATTTTGCATCCACCAAAAAACACGAAATCCTGAGTTGACTTTTTTTTGGGTTGGATGTCAGTGCATTGCTCCAAAGCAATGCCCAAAGCAAAGAATCTCAAATCGGATATCCGATCCAAATTGGATATCCGATTTAGGTTGGGTATAAATAGGTATATGCTGCCATTTAAAATCATTTCCAATCATTTTAAATAATTGAAAACATAGTGAGCGTGACCTAGGACGACCTGATATCCGATTCGAGTTGATATCCAATTTGCAAGGTAAGTTTTTGGTTTTTTTTGTTTTAATTGATTTTTCTATTAGTTTTGTATAATTTTAACTAGTTTTTTATGGATTTTTATTAAAAACTAGTGTTTTTATGGATTTTTATGAAAAACTAGTGTTGTTTATGGTTTTTTATTAAAAACTAGTGTTGTTTATGGATTTTTATTAAAAACTAGAGTTTTTTATGGATTTTTATTAAAAAGTAGGGTTTTTAATGTATTTTTATTCATAACTAGGGTTTTTTTACAATAATTTCATTTATATTGTGTAATTTCAATTAGATTAATTAGTTTTTAACTTCAATCAGGTATTATGGTTGAGAATGAAAACACACAAATGCTAAACTCTCCACAACCTCCGTGCCCATGATTGAAGAGTTAATTGGTGAAAAATTGGAGCAATTGAGAGGCATTTGTGATGTTTATAAGACAATCCCTTGATTATCCTAGAGGACAAACACATTGAAGGAAATAATTAAAAATATAGAAACCCTCTCCACCCAAGATAATGCCATTATTTTGTGGTGAGAAACGATGAGGGAATATTACTCCTGTGGATTGTCTT
This sequence comes from Sequoia sempervirens, assembly GCA_007258455.2. NCBI lineage: Eukaryota > Viridiplantae > Streptophyta > Pinopsida > Cupressales > Cupressaceae > Sequoia > Sequoia sempervirens. The sequence goes on from VDFB02241967.1 coordinate 9,531, forward strand.
ATGAAGATGTGAAAGATCTTGAAATAACAAAAGCTCAAATAGCCTCTTTATTTGTTAACCCCTGCATTGGTATACTAGTTAATGTTAATAAAACAAAACTTTCTATAAAATGGTGCACGAATAAGGAAATTGTAGATAACTTTTGGGATTGTTGGTGGATGGTTTTTGATAAAGCACCCAACAACAATATTCATGTACCATTTTACTTTATTAAACAATTATATGTTGATTTTGCATTAGAGCATCATGTCAATTACTTTGACATTAAATCCTTTCAGGGTGTCAGTGGAGGTATTCCCTATGATAAACCAGGGGTAGTTAGAGTAGTCTAGGGCCCATATGTTCCCCCTCCTCCCATTCCTCAGCCACCTCCAATGCATCATCCAGATATAATCGAGGATGCAGCCACACAAACTATCTTGCATTCTTCACTCTTTGTAGGTGATCTTTATCACGCGCTGCATTAAGCTCGTGCATCTCTTTGGGTGATGTAAGTGATGGATCGAGTTCTACATCCCATCCTCCTTAGGTTTGCATATCTATGTACCCACATGCACTTGCACTATTGCCTATCAGATATACTTATGATTAACTTTCGCCTGTATTATAGACATCCCTTAGACCCTTCTGTTAAGCCTCCGCAGTGTAGTATTATAGGAGATTGGATCTTAGAGTGGAGTCACCCTGGGGGAGTCCTCTCTTACACTTTAAGGGGGACATTTGGAATAGCTACGAGGGTAATATTTTAAGTTTGTAAACTCCTTGGCACCATTTTGTTTTAAATGAATTTTAATAAGAGATAGTATCAAGTACTAATATTTATTTATATGGTCTATTTAACAGTTGATGTCTAAGGAGGAGCTTGCACAAGTGAATGATAACACCCTTAGGGACATTTCATTTGGCCTCAACATGCACACAATATATATTTTCACACTCATTCATTTACATTTTTTTATTATATACTTGCTTGTCATTAATGAAATTGTATATTAACTTGTATGTTTATCTTATTTTGTTCTTGTAGGAAACACCTAGTGTGAACAAGGTGCAACACTATCCAAACTATGGATGCGCAATGGTAGATAAGGGAAAGGTAATTGAACTCAAATTCAATTGAATTAGGATTTTTAAGATCTTATATTGATTATACATACATTGACATAGATTGGTAGATTCATATGTACTTGTCATTTTTATGTATAGGTGGTTATGAGCTATACATCTTTGTTGACAAGTGTCACAATGCTTGAAGGAGTAGCTATTGGAACACCTCAAGGAGTAGGTGTTGAAACACCTCAAGGAGGAGGTGTCGAAACACTTGAAGGAGATAAAGAAAAATAGATGCCTAAAGAGTTATGTGTTTATTTTATTTTGTGTTTGGTGAATATGTTCCTATTACTAACAATTGTATGCTAACTTGTATCAATTTTATGTTTTTGTTCACATATATAGATTGACATTTCAAAAGTTGGTTTGATTGGTTCTTTGAGAGGGGCATATTCTAAAACCCCTGACCCTTTGAAGAGACGTATATTTGAGGTAATCAAGATTTCAATTTTAGAGTTCAATTATAATTCAATGTATATTAATTTTCATGTTAATTATTCGATTTTAAATTATATAGTATAACTAATCTCAATTGCGGTTTGAATTTTTCTTGTCCAGCTACCTTCAGAGCCAAAGAGTGCTTCAAAGAGGCTCCATTTTGATGATCCACTAGTAGTTTAGGATGAGATAGACATTTTGGCATGTAAATTTTGAATAGATATCGAGATGGCATATGCCACATTTTGTAAAACTTTGTTTGAGTTAGCATTGATGCCATTTTTGTATATGGACATACACTTCGTTATTGGACAATTTGATATATAGAAGTTGAAAATTGAAATAATTTGTTCCTCATGTGCATGATTAAACTCTTCAAAAATTTATTCTTGAGCAATGGTTACATATCCATGTACAATAGCATAAAAAATAATGTTTATATTATGTAGTTTATATCCATATCCCTGATTACACTGCATTGCACATCTTTCAAACTCAAAGCATTACTTCACATTGCATAACTTCACATTGCATAACTAACAACTAGATGCTAATAGATGAAAAAAAATCAATTACAATATAGTTTTACCAGAATTCAGCCTTCGCGGTTATACAATTACTTACATTACGCAACTAATACTTCAGGTAGTTAATGAGAATTGCATTTTAATGTCATAGCGTCTATGAGACTATGGAAGCTTGTTTTTTAAATAGTTCCTTTGCCTTGTCTATGCTACCACATTTTTCTTGTACATATACGCCGAATCTTTTTTATCTAATAGTTCGACTGGATTGTTGCTGTGGCTAAAAGCCCAAAAAAGTTCTTTCAAACAAGCCTATGAATTAAGCGGAAAAAGGGTCCTATCAAAGCATATTAAGTAAGCAATACTTAAGACAAAGGAATGAACTGGCTGGCATCTACTCAAAATAGTCTTATGATGATAAGAATATACATGAAAATAAAACAATTTTGATTCTCATGGTGATCACCACTTGGGATTCTCATTTCTTTGAGGCATTTTTTCCAAGCCCGATTTGTGACCTTATTGATTTGTCCTTTGGCATTCCATCACCTGTAGGGCCACCCTCTCATTTTCATTCTCAGGGCATTTTTCAAATAGTTCTTGCCTTGTTTATACTACACATTTTCCTTTTATTTCCTATCAAAGGAATTCTATCAAAATTTCCATTTATACTGTAAAACAAAGCCTAAAGCGGTGCTTTCGAAAAAGCTATGGAATGCCATGACAAGAAAATTGCTATAGATTGTCATGGCATTCCATCACCATAAGACCACATTTTTTTGAGACATTTTTTCAAAAAATTCACTACCTTGTATATGCTACCACATTTTTCATATGTCTACCAAAGCATTTTATCAAATAGTTCACTGCCTTGTTGCTATGGTTAAAATCCTAAAATAGGTGCTTTCAAACAAGCTATATGGATGCTTGGAAAATAGTGCAGGAGCACCTTGGAAATAGAGGACTAGTTTATGGTTAGTTGATGCAACCAAGGATGGAAAACCACTCACTTTCACAATACAAGGGATTCCTAACCACCTTTCTTTTTACAAACTCAATCTGGACTTATTTTCCAATCTTTCACCTAGACAAGCTTGTAGGTCAACAACTCCAATTTTCTCAACCTAACTCTCTGATCTCTTTAACAAATCCTACAACTAATCATCATTCTAGACACCCATTTTAGTCCCCTTCAACATACTTCCAACTCACATAGGACTCATTTGGAACAACTTTCACAAATCATGCAAACTACACTGCTCAACCTAGCCAAATAGGCCAAATTTCCACAACAACCACCCTTGGAACACTTCACAGACCCTAAAACTTGTTGGGGAAGCACTTAACAGATGAAAAAACCTCAAATTTTCCCATTTATCCTTTGGAACTCGCCCTCTAAGACCCTATTCCATAAAACCCTCAAATTGCTCAAATTTGGCAAGGGTTTATTGAAAAACCTACTTGTAGACTTCCCCAGACTTTACCACCAACTCCAACAACCTTGAATAACCCTTCACAAGCTTAAAAGAACAAGAAAAGTGTCTTCCCTCAAACAATTCCCACTTTTACCCTCTCTAACCTCACTTTTTCATGCAAAAACACCCCAAATGCATCACCAAAAATCATAATACTGACCTCCCCTGCACAAGAAATAATGTAAACATGTTTATCTATCCTAACTAATCCTATCCACCAAGTTACAATATCATACAGTGGTTGGAAGGCTTAAAACTCCATTTTAAATGCACTCAAATGCTTGGAACAAGACTCACAAACTGACCTCCAATAAAATGCCTCTTAAATGCACAAAAATGAATGAAATTACTTTAAACCAATTTTGTGAAGAAGTTGAATCTACTGCCCACTAGTTTCCATTAAAAAGAAAGCACAACCACACTGTACGAAATCGTACAATACTAAGAAACTTCAAGAATTTTGAAAAAACACATAAATTTGCATGGAGATAACAAGATTTTATTGATTCTCTTTCAAACTTGGTTTCTCCAACCTTAAACTTGAACATAAGAGGCCTTTTTAAACATGAAAGACACCAACTACCATCCCACAACTGACTTCAACCAATTTTCAAACTCCTTATGGCCGTTGGAGTACAAAATTGCACTTTTTACATATTTTATTGACAACATTCTTTGCTCATTTTGCATTATTTTGCAATTTGACCCTCCTATACTCCTAAAAGATTAGAGATGGTCTACTTAGACCTTATTGAATCCAAAAAAATAACCACACACTAAAAAAAATGGCATTCAACCTATATTGACAACTTTTTATCAAACTTGACAACTTTTCCAACAAGATTTACAACTTTTACAATATGGTCTCAAAAGACCCCAAAGTTTCCAATTACATCAAAAGTTGCCTTGAATGACCTTATTTAGACAAAAAACACCTAAAAAACTTAGACTCCATCACCAAGACCCAACTCTTGATGTAGTAACTAGAGAAAATTCATTGAAATAAGTAGGTGCTCCTGCACCATTAGTGAGTCAACTTTTGAGTTTTAGTTTTATTGTGTGTTGTTAATAAGGTCTATTATACCAAAAATATTATAATAAAGGCCTTATGGGGTTAGTTTTTTGAAAAGATGCTAAAAATAGTATTGAAGTTGCTTTGTACAACTTGTCAACTTTTCATGTTAGAGGAATATTAATGTTCTCCCACTCAAATTTTTGCTTGTAACTGATGTAATATGGTGGGAAATATGTTTAAAATCCTTTGATTTATTTGAGGCATGAAGATTGAATGATTTTGAAGTGAATAATAGAAGTTTTCTCTGTTTTTCTACAAAATTTGTGTGTTTTTAGAACTTGTTGAGCTCAATACAGTTCTATGAAACTCATTGGGATTGGTTAGATCTATGTATTAGCTTTCATTTGATTCTTATTTTGCTTGATTTCACTAGAAATTGAATTAGTTCTAAGTATTTTTCTATTGGGTGATCTGAAACCCTCATTTTCAAAGGTTGAGATTAGTAAAAATGTAAAATCTCATCATTCCAATGTTGGAATTTTGTGAAAACTAGTGGAATGATGACTTGTGGGGTGCTTTATCATATTTTTTTGGTTGTAGGGTTGAGAAAGTACGTTTAATGGATTTTTTATCGAGCCCTAGCTTGATTTTCTCATGTGTTAAGCTAGGAAATCAAGAGAATAACATGGATCAACAACTTTTTCAAAAGATTTTGTGAAATAAATGGTGGATTCCTATGTTTTTCCACCCAAGGAGTCTGTTGGTGAAGTTATTTGGATTCTATGAGTTAATTTGAGCACACCTTCTTTGTAAAAGTAGCCTATTTAGGCCTAATTACAACATTGCAAGTCAAATTAGACCAATTTGTTCCAAAGTAACAACATGAACCTTTTCGATATGTTGAAAAATGTGTTAAAGAGTGCTCAAAAACTTGTTGGTCCCATCTTTAGTCCATCATCTATAATGGAATTGCATGAAAACTAGGTATAGGTGCCCTAGTTGGTTAATAGCTGAAATGGTGCAAAACCCCATTGTTGGGTTTGGAGCCTTCATCAAAGTTTTCAATTGTGTTAGTTTGAGTTCACCGCCTCTTCTATGCTACCACATTTTTCATACATGTCTGCCAAATCATTTTATCAAACGATTCACTTCCTTGTTGCTATGGCTAAAAGTCTAAAACAGGTGCTTTCGAACAAGCTATGGATGCTTGGAAAAAGTCAATCAAAGCA
>VDFB02241969.1:0-11208 GCA_007258455.2 Sequoia sempervirens
CTACCCCAATTGTTATAAACATAAGAACAATATTTTTTCACTATGATAACAATACTTGTTTAAATGAGTGTCTTATTTTATTGAATGAGAATTTTATTTTTTAAATGATATACTTATAGTGGAGAGTTGTGATATTTTATTTGAAACAAAAAAATACTTATTTCACTTCTTCATGAATGTATTTATGTTTTTTTCATATAACGTTTAGAGGTTCTCATGTGTTCAAGTATGGGTCCATTTTTTATCAGCATTTGGTTTTTTCTTTATTTACATTTGGACTGTTTATTTACAATATATAGTATAAATATGTGGTAAGACTAGGTATTATCATCATGATTGAGTGCGCGACTATTGGACCCCACACGACTATTGGTCCCTCTCCCCTAATAAATGTTTTTATTTTACAGAGGGACAAGTTTGCATGGTCGTAGATCAATCGTCGTGTGATCTTAGTCATTACCCACCATCCCACGATGACCCCACCACATTGTCTTTGTTGATCGTGATATCATGGGTGAGCGCTAGGTGTCTCATCCAATGAAGCTGAAGGAATGATAAATACTTTGATGCATCTTTAATACATTATGTCGCGGGTTACTAAAGAAGTTATAAGATGTACATGTTTTAAATCAATGGAGATGTTATAATCTCAGTAGAAAGGTGCTTGATGGTTAATAACAAGGTTGGTGACTGTGTTGAACGAACAGGATTGCTAATGGTTGAGATCCATGGTTTCCCACCATTGCGTGATCAAAATTTGTGAGGTATTTATTGATTGTGATATCATGGGCAGGCGCCACATAGATCTCCTTGGCAACGAGTAGTATGGTGGGGCAATGGCTTCCCAACCTTCAAAAAGGCATGGGCATCTATATGGCTTATGCCTGCCGCACTTTTGTTAAGAAGAGAGATAAAGGGAGTGAGTAAGTGATCCATTTACATATTATTCTTTTATTCTTCCTCAGTTAAATATTTAGTTACCCATTTACCGTTAGCAGAAATGACCCAAGAATTTAATAGAATGGACGATCAAATCATCCAACAAATGTCTCATTTGCCAGCAAAGCTCACTTGCATGCTGCATGAATGGCTCTAACCATATTTGATGCAGATTTAAATTTTAGTCGTCGATCCTTCAATTAGATCAAATCATTGAACAACCATCTTCAAAACAAGCTGACACAATCGCCAATGTGGCAATAAGGGGCCCACCATACCATACGTTTCCAAGGAATTCCATGTGGTTATCACCCACGATATTGCAATCAGTAAAGATCCTACAACTTTGGATCACACGATGGCGGGAAATCGTAGATATTGAGCATTCGTGATCTAGTTCCTTCAACACAGTCACCAGCCTTATTATTAACTGTCAAGCAACTTTTTCATCAAGATTATAACATATCCACTAATTTAAAACATGTGCACCTCAAGAACACTTTAGTAACCTACCTTTTAATGTATTAAGGTCAGATTAATTTACCACAGTATTTCCTTCATTCCTTTAGCTTCATCAGATGAGACACATGGCACCTGCCCATGATATCACAATCAGTAAAAACCTTGCAAATTTTGATCATGAGATGGCTGGAAAATGTTAAGATTTGATGACAATTGATCGATGGTCAACCAAAATTATCACCTTCGACCTCACCAAATAGGACACATGGTACATGCCCGTGATATCACGATCAACCAAAGCGGTGTGGTGGGGTCATCGTAGGATGGTGAGGAGTGACTGAGATCAAACAATAGTTGATCAACGGTCGCATGAACTTCATCCTTCTGCAAAATAAAATATTTATTAAAAGGACAAGGGGACATCACTATGCGGATGGTAAACAACAACATATTTTTTTTTAAATGATGAAACACAAGGCCAACCAAGACTTAGGAAAATAAAACCCTGTAGAGGAAATAAAATATTAAAACAAAGGGACTAAGCCTAGATGAAATGATAGGACATAAGTCATTTTAAAACCCCTCAAAAAGTAACATCAAAATAGATCCCAACCAAGGTGTAAAATAAACAAAATGGTTTTATATGAAAATAAAGCTAAAACCACCAACCCAAGGAAAATTCTGACACCATGAAAGACTAGTAACACCAGGCAGGGTAGGAATGGAACATAAGGAGAAAAAATATAAAGTTCCATCAGAGGGGAGAGAGATAGAGGGAGTGACTGAGAGAGAGAGACCTAAGAGAGGGAGATGGGGTAGGAGGGAGAGTCTTCAGAGAGAGAGGGAGGGAGTGGGAGAGAGATAGAGGGAGTAGAGGATTTAAGAGTTTGGGGTTAAGGGTAGAGGCTAAGGGTAGAGTGGAGGAGACTTAGGGTGAAGAGAGGGAGGGAGGGAGGGAGATGCGGGAGGCGGATAAATAAGAGGTTTAAGAGTTTTAGAGTTTAAAGTTCTTGGTTTAAGGTTTAGGGTTAAGGGTAGAGGGGAGAGTGAGAGAGTGAGAGAGAGACCTAAGAGAGGAGAGGGTAGGAGGAGAACTTGAAAAGATAGAGAGGGTAGAGGGTATAGAGAGGTTTAAGGAGTTTGGGGTTTAAGGGTTAAGGGTTTAGGGTTATGGGTAGAGGGGAGAGAGATAGAGGGATTCAGTGAGAGAGAGAGAGGGAGGGAGTGGGAGAGAGATAGAGAATACCTAGAGGGTTAAGGGTAGAGGGTAGAGGGTTTAAGGGTTTAGGGTTTAGGGTTTAGGGTTTAGGGTTAAGGGGAGAGAGATAGAGGGAGTGAGTAAGTGAGAGAGAGACCTAAGAGAGGGAAAGGGGGTAGGATATTGAAGATACATGAGAGGGAAGTGGGAGAGATAGAGGAGGAGGGTTAAGGGTAGAGGGTAGATGGTTTAAGGGTTTAGGGTTAAGGGTGGAGGGGAGAGAGATAGAGGGAGTGAGTGAGTGAGAGAAATACCTCAGAGAGGGAGAAGGGGTATTTTGTATATATTAATAAATAATATATATATGCTAGTAGCATTTGCAGCACAACATGAAATACAAGATTATAATTACTTTTAGTTATAGAATTAAGGTTAGGGTTAGATATATATTTAGTTAGGGTTGGGGTTAAAAATAGTGTCAGTGTTAGTTTTACAATTAACTTTAGGGTTAGAGTTAGAGTGAGAATTATTGTTGATATTGAATCATAACCCTAATCTAACCTTAACCTTAAACCGAATTGAACCCTAACCCTATTTGTAATTGAACGTTACTAACTCTAACCCCAACCCTAACCCTATCATTGAACCCAAGCTTTATCCTAGAACCCCAACTCTAATTAAATGGTAAACCTAACCTAACCTTAACCCTAATGTTAATCCCAACCCTAAGTCTATCTATAATTATAATCATAACCCTTCTCATTATAACCCTAATTATAATTTTAATTATAATTCTAACCCTAACCATAATTCTAATGCTATTCATAATCCTTAGTTTAACACTAACCATAGTTCTCATGACAACCTTTACTCTAATTATAACCCTAATCAAACCCCAACCTTGACCTTAACCCTAACCTTGAGCTTAATTAAACCCTAACCTTAACCTTAAGCCTGAGCTTAATTAAATCAAGATCCTAGCTCTAACCCCAAACTCATATATGTGAGATAATTATAATTTACCAAAACCCTAACCATAATTGAATCATAACCCTGACTTATAATCCTACCTTAAATTGAACCCTAACCCTAATTGAATAGTAATTTTAACCCTAAGCCTAGGTAATTGAACCCTATTTTTAACTCTAAGACTAATTAAACACTATTTCTAACGTTAACCCTAATCCCATCTAAATCCTAGCCCTAATTAAACCCTAACCCCAACTGAATCATATTTAAACCCTAACCCTTAATGAGCACTAACCCTAATTAAACCCTAACACAATTGAACCATAATTCTAACCCTAATTTAATACTAACACTAACCCTAATCCTAATAACATATTATTAGGTTATATTTATTAATATCTTAATATTAGTTTATAAATTCAACATTAATTATAAATATTTTAAAATAAATTAACTATTTCAATCTAAAATTTTAATATTTGACATTACAAATAAAATTAAACTAAATTCTAATTTTTAAAATCCATAAAAATATTTATTATCTATTTAGTTTTACTAATTATCTAATACAATTAAATTAAATTAAATTAAATATTCATTTTAAATTAATTAAACAATTATTAATTAGAATTTTAGAATAAATTAAGAAATAAGTTCTAGATAAAATCAACTTTTCTATTTTTTTTCTTTGTGTCCAAATCATTTCATTTTCTAAAATTATACTAAATTCTAGATATCATAATTAAACATAAAAATGTATTCTATTATAATCCTAACTCCTAGTTGGGGCCGGTCTGAGCCCACACATAGTGTTCCCCGTCAGGTGCCCACCATGGTTCGACTTCCTCCTGGCCCTGCGGGTACTCTGGCTATGTGTCCCGGCCAACACCGCCGTCACTGGGTAAAAGCTTTTCCATCATGATGGTTATATGGGGGTCGGTCAGACCATTCCCCTCAAGTAAAAAAAAAAAAAAAAATCTTAACCCTAGTTAAACCCTAACCCTATTTGGACTCTAACCCTTACCCTAATTGAACACTAAATCTAATTGTAATTGACCACTAAGCATAATTGAATTTTTCCCCTAACCCTAAACCTAACTCTAACTAAATCCTAAACCTAACTCTACTCAAACCCTAACCCAAACCTACTTGATTCATAATCCCAACCCTAACCCAAACCCTAATTAAACTTTAAAGCTAACCTTAATTAAGTATTAACCCTAATTGAATATTTATTGAACAATAGTCCTAATTGTACCATAACCCTAACTTTGAACTACAGTTGAACTCTAATCCTAACCCTAGCACTAATTCTTATCCTAATTGAACCTTAACCCCAACCCTAACCTTAACCTTGACCCTATTTGAACTCTTATTGAATTCATAACCTTAATTAAACCCCAACCTCATCCTCAATCCTAACCCAAATTGAACATTAATTGAACCCTAAACCTAACCCTAAGTGAACACTAATCCCAATTGAACTCTAACTTTTTAGTTGAAAATATTAAAGTGCCTTAGATTTTCCCATTCATCGTCATTTATCATTCAATTCCTAATAGAACTCCAAAAATTTATACTTTTATAATGTTTTAATACACACCTAATATTAAGGGTTTAGAGTTTAAGGGTTATGGGTTTAAGGGTTTAGATTTTAAGGGTTAAGAGCTTCAAGGTTTAGGGCTGGAAGGGTAGAGGGAGAGAGATAGAGTGGAGTGAGAGAGATACCCAAGAGAGGGAGAGGAGGCAGGAGGGAGAGACCTGAGAGAGAGAGAGAGGGTGATGGTTTAAGGGTTTAGGGTTAAGGGTGGAAGGGAGAGAGATAGAGGGAGTGAGTGAGTGAGAGAAAGACCCAAGAGAGGGAGAAGGGGTAGGAGGGAGAGACTTGAGATAGAGTGAGTGAGAGAGAGAGACCTCAGAGAGGGAGTGGTTCTAGGAGGGAGAGACTTGAGAGAGATAGAGAGAGATAAAGGAAGGGAGTGTTAAGGGTAGAGTGTTTAAGGGTTTAGGGTTTAGGGTTAAGGGGAGAGAGATAGAGGGAGTGAGTGAGGACCCATTTACATATTATTCTTTATTCTTCATCAGCTAAATATTTAGTTACCCATTTAAGTTAGCAGAAATGACCCAAGAATTTAATAAAATGGACTACTCATATAATACCTTGCATTATGGAGCTCAATTCTCTGATATATTACTACTTATCAAATCCTTTGTAAATAATTGTAAACTTATGACTCCATTTAAGCATTTAATTGATTTTCTTGAATCAAAGAAAAAACATAGACACACAATTAAACAAATTCTCAAAAGAAGAATGACAACATGATTAACATTTCATTCAAAATTTACTCAAATCCACATAAGGAGAGAAAATATATTATAATTATATGTTTATTCATGCTTATAAGTCATATCTACATACAATTTAAGACAATTTGCATATATTCATCCAAAACTTAAAACAGGCTATCTATTTTATTCCTATCTTTCTACCCATATATTCAACTCAAAACCTAGCTAGAGCTTTCATCAGTTCTCTCCCTACAAATGAGCCTTGAATTCCCTTTTATATGAAAAGGGAGCAACAAGCTTCAGGCTCAAATGTAATTTCACCACAAATTTTTATTTGAAAAAAATCTCCATTGCATTTGACTTTGATTTCAAAACTTCCCACACGTTGAATCTGCAAGACATAGTGCAATTGGGGAAAGCTAAAGTTGTAACTACCATCAGAAAAGGGAACGCAAATTGTCATCAAAATACCCTTTGTCACTATCCATGCAAAAAAAATAGGCAACCAAATTTCCACGAAGGCACACAATCGACATCAAAATGTGCCACACACATAGAACCAACAACAACAACAACAACAACTTCATCAACACAAAATTTTACATCCCACACAACAACTTCTTATTTACCCGCCACCCTGCCCTTACCAACACTCAAACTCTAGTATACACACCTGTTTCTAGTTGTTGCTAGAGGAGGAGAGGAAACCTCAGCCTCCTCTTCTTTCTTCTCCTTGCCCAATACGGTTCTAGTCTGTCTGCTTGGGGTTTTAACCACCAATGGCACCACATATATCACTTCTTCATTAGAGGGAAAACCGTGATTGAAGTGAGGTAAATACCAATAGTAATCGGAGTCGATCTTAGTTACACCATCAAAAGTGTTGCTCGTAAGGCCAATGGGCGAGTGTTGGAATCCAAAGGAACCATGCCCATACCTTATTTTCCTACCAACATTAGTATTAGAGCACACTGACTACTTGCCTTTTTCATCTACCAATTCAGCAGCAAGGTCCTGGAATTGCAACCTTCTATTGCATCTAGTGGGCACAAGTCTGGTATTTTCAACCAAAGCACCTTCCTGAATAGCATGACCAATCTTTTGTGAGCTCAAACAAACAGACCTCCTTACTGACTTACTCATTTACTCTTGTCAAACAAGCACTCAAACTTGATTATACTCAGCCCAGAAAGTGCTCTAGTTGCTACAAGAATGACACAATTAGCAGTTAATTCCTCTTGTATTTATTGTGTGAGGTAATGGAAACCTTCATTAATGCTTAGTAAAAATGCATGTGCAAACATGGCAATTTGGTGGCATATGTATTGTCACCGTTTAACTTGAGCTACATGAGAATCTGCAAATCACCCTTCATGATTTCCAACAACAACATCTTCACACAGATTGAGATCGACATGACTACACAAGCAAGGAATAATTCATTAATGCTTCACCATTTTTATGATAAAACGACCACCATGTACCATTTTCCAACTTTGAATACTACCTGCTGATCTCCGAAAGAGTTGGCAGATCAAACGGTTTATCTCGGGCTAACTTAGTTTGACATCCAACGAAGCATCATTGACCTTCCTCATGAAAAATAACATTAATCCATCTCAGAAACCAACTACCATGTTTGCAGGTCCTATACACTTTGCAGACTGAATGGCTGGAGCTACACATCATAATCTCATTGACCTTGCGACTTTTAACCAACCTTCATCTTCCTCCTATGAGCTAGCAGGGAACGATAGAGATTTACATTAGCTTTTGATCTTGGTTGTCGATCTAAAACCACAGGTTATGAGCTCAATAGTGGAGATTGGGCCCCACATTCCATACAGGACACACATATGCCTTTTACTGACCTTGCGCTAAATAACAGGGTGACACCTTAGGTCTATGAGCTGGTGGGGTATGATCGATATCTTCTCCTATATCTTTGAATCTAAAAAACCTACACATTACACAGTTAGTATTTAATGAAAGGCTTTGGCTAAGTCATCAATGAGATGACCACTGGGGTTAATGGCTTAGGCTTACATCACTAGATTAAAATTAAAACCCAACTTTAGGAGAAGACATAATGCGGTGGGAAAACGATGACTAGTTCTTCGAGCTAATGGGGCCGGTGAACTAACATACCGAATGGCTCAAGAGGTGACTTAAGGGGTTGATGACTGACCAATCAGGCCAACCTCAAATTATAGCATTTATGTGCTCTAGGAAATAAAAACCTACTAATTCATGGGGACAAGGGTTTCAAAATGGAGACCTAGGTCAAGTGGAAGAGAGAAAATTTCTCAAAATTTTAGACTTGAGATAGAGTGACTGAGTGAGTGAGAGAGAGAGAGTGGCCTGAGAGAGCGAGTGGTGCTAGGAGGGAGAGAGAGAGTGGAGGGGAAGGAAGGAAGGGGGAGAGGATTCAGTGAGGGAGTGGAGACAGCAGTGGAAAGGAAGGAGGTGGAGAGATATGGGTTAAAATGTAGAGGGCAGAGGGCCTAAGGGTTTAGAGTTTAAGGGCTATGGCTTCTAAGGTTTATGAGCCAAGGGTTTAGGGTTCAGTGGTTTGGCAGAGGGGAGACACATAGAGGGAGGAGTGAGAGATATATAAAGACCCAGAGAGGGAGAGGGGGGTAGGAGGGGAGGAGACTGAGAGAGAGAGAGGGTAGAGAGTAGAGGGTTTCAAGGGTTTGGAGTTTAAGGGTTAAGGGTTAAGGGTTTAGGTTAAGTGGTTAAGCGTAGAGGGCAGAGATGAGGGATTCAATCAAATAAAAACCCCAACCTTAGGATTTTCCCAATACCATAAAATACTAGTAACATAAGATAGGATAGGAAAGGAACATAAGACAGGACATGAAAGGATAGATTCAAAAGATGCAACATACTGTGTTGATATGTCCTTCAATCTTCTTAAGAAGATCCATGATCTGTTTATAAAGGAAGTGACTTCATAGATGCATCAAGTTCAATTATGCATCTTTTAAACAATGAGGAAGCATTTCAAGTTGTTGTCAAGCCCCTCTCACCATAACCCTATTGGACAGTCACACATCACATAGGAAGGTGAGTTGTTAGGTCACCCACATATGTGACAGGTGATTGTCCAATAAAGATAAAATGAGGAGACTATGTGTATTTATTACACATAACAAAATAAGATCAATGGTTGAATTAAGGTCATGATACAAGTATAAGGACAACTCCTTTGCAAGAGCTACAAGAGGAAAAGGGGATTGATATTATTCATTCATGGGTGTACTGGTGAAAGTGAATGCAATAGGTAAAAACACTTTGATTTGGTGAAATATCATCCTCATGCTTCTCCTTCTCTTATTTTCAATTGATCCAACCTACAAGAGAGAAAAACAGTCAGATTCTATAAAACACAGAGGTTAAAAAGTAGAAAACAGAAGATAAATTCATCATATGACAAAATGCGCATGCTAAAATAGAATTTCAACTTCTTACTCCATGTCAACGGTGCAACCCGTGACTGCGTCAGAGTTTAATTTCCCAGTGGTGTTGTACAGCGCCACTTACTAGTCAGTGTCGCTCTGTGTCAGGACCAGTGAGATCAACTGCATCACACTTTTCCCCAGCGTCGTTGTTTGATTTTTTTTAAAAGTCCAGCAGGTCAAATCGGTCAAGCGGCGTAGTTTGAAATTCAAATTTTTGGGCAAGAAGACTCCAACATCGCAGTTTCAATTTCAAGCGGTGCTATATGGTGATGCTTAAACTCAACAATGCTAAAATAATGACACTAAGCTCTCAGCGTTGGAATTTTTCTGTGCACAAACAAAAATGTAGAATTTTTAGAAAAACATGATTAAGAATGAGATTTTTCCCTCCTTCTAGGACCAAATGTGCGAACCCCAATCCTAATACCTAAAAAACAATGAGAAAAAACACATTAAATGATAAATTGCAAGTAAGAACAAGGATTCCCAATGAAATCCATTCACAAAGCTTAAATTAGGAAAACAATTAACATAATGAGAATAACCAAAATAAAGATTGAATCCTAATTAAGTAAGCAAATTCTTGATCCCATGGGGGAAGTGGTGCCAATTTGATATGAAAATTGGCCCTTTCCCAACTCCTATGATGCAACCTTGATGTATTGATGATAGTTGATCCACTTTGATGATGAAGGATGAGAGCTCCAAGCCAAAAATCTGCATAGCCTAGCTAAGAACTCAATGGTGATGGATGAAATTTGATAGATATTTGAGCATGGTAACTTTGCATAATTTTTGGATGATCAAATGAGGAGAGGAGCTCTTCATTTATAGATGAGATTGAAGGATGAATGTCCAAAATTGAGCAATGTGGGACTAACATTCAACCAATGGCAAGATGCCACTTGTAAATCTATAAGTGGATGGAGGATGTGCAAGTTTTGAGGATTGTGCCAATAAATGCTTTTTTTGAATTTGAATTTTGTTGAAATAACTTGCAAGAGGGAAGAAAGAAGCATTGAATGCCACTTGGCTCAAGTCAAAGGACATGTATGATAGAGTAAATTCCTTGTTGGATGTACATGTCCACTTGGATTTTTTTTAATTCAAACTTGGAGAATATTCCAAAAGGATGCCTTGTTGAGGAAAATAGGGATTTAATAAATTAATTAAATCTATTTTCATGAGAAAGTGGTAAATGCTAGAGGATGGGACATGATAAGAGATTAAATTAATCAAGGGTTAATTAATTTAATGAGAGATTAGATGATGTGACAAATTTGACTTAGATTTATGGATTTATTTAAATCAAATATGAGAGAAATGTGATAAGAGATTAATTAAATAAAGATTTTGATTTATTTAATTAAAAGAGATGGTGTTATATTAAATTAAATAAAGTTTTAATTTATTTAATTTAATAGATAGACTTAAGAGATTTAATTAAATAAAATTAAATAGGGATAATTAGATTAGATTGATTGATTTAATTAACAAAAGAGAGAGAATTAATTAAATACCTGGTTTATTTAATTAAGAGGGGAATATTGATGAATTTAATCAGATATGGGGATTTGATTAAATGGTTAGACTGAGGGATGATTCAGGATGAAATGGTGTTATTAAGTCAGGATCAGATGCATAATGTCAATCGGTATATTTTACGTGTCTATATTTTTCCCCTCTTTGAAGCAATGCACTTGTTGTGTTGGTTCAAAGAATAAACAATATCGATCAAAGCCAAAAAAAATTGCTTTCTAAATTCTTGCCCCATTGCTGCCCGATGAGAGAAAACAAGCCAATATATTGCCCCCTCGAGAGAATGGATGAAAATTTCCATTTTTGGGTGATCTCGCAAAAAAAAGAGGACAAGGTGCCCAACAG
>VDFB02241970.1:0-13725 GCA_007258455.2 Sequoia sempervirens
ATATTTTTGGAGTAAAAGAGTCCCTAATTGAATGTAGATCCTACCATTAGTTCCCTAATTCTCCCAAATTGTTATCACTCCCTTGAGATTTAGTGTAGTTGCCAACATTGATGTGTGATTGACCTATTAAGTATGGGATTTTTATGTTTCCAAGTTATGAGAATTTGATAGAGAGAAAAGAAGCATGTAGTAGCCATGTTGAAAATTTAATCTCGAAGCCTACTTTAAGATGCTTCAAACCAATTGGGTATGTGCATGAAAATGGGGGACCAAAAGGGGGTCAAAAGTGGTTACTTTTTTCTTGATGTGACAAGAACAAGATTTGTAGTGTTTGAAATATAGTTTATAAACTACTATTTTTTTAATAAAACAGTGGAGATTAAGAGGTTCAAATAGGCGGAGAACACAAAGTGCTTTTATTTTTGTCAAAAATATATAACATAGTATCTAGTGTCCTCCCACACAAATATTGACTTTTAAAAGTATTTCAGAAATCATTTTAGTAGAAAATTAGTTAATATCACATAGTTTATTCTTAATTTTTGTGTTATATATATATATATATATATATATATTCAAAGTGGACACATCTTGAAAATAAAAAGTTGAATTTGCTCCCTCCTAATTTTTTGAAAACTAATCAGTTGATTTTTAACATATATACATACATATACATGCATATATGCATATACACATACACACATACACACATACATACATACATACATACATACATACATGCATATGTATGTATGTATGCTTATGTATGTATATATGTATATTAAAAATTAACTTTTGATTGGTTTTTCAAAATGCAGGAGGAAGAAAATAACTTTGACACACCTTGAATATATATATATATATATATATATATATATATATATATATATATATATATATATATATATATATATATATATATATAAAACATATATATATATATATATATATGAACACACACACACACACACACATATTTAAAGTTTCTTGAAAATAAAAAAGTTGAGTTTTCTCCCTCCTAATTTTCTAAAAACTAATCAAAAGTTAATTTTTTTAATATGTATAGAATAGAGTCTAAAATGTAAACATATAATTTATTTCAAATTTAGATGAATGGATAAAAAATGACACCAAAAATCTAATATATATGTTTTTGAATAACAAAAAAATTGAAGACCAAAACCTTAACATATTTGAAATATAGAAAAAAATACATGGTTAGAAAGGTAAGAGAACGATTGATGTTATTGTTGTATTGTTTTTGAGATAATGTCTTAAAATGTACACACTTGATGGAGATCATGCTCAACATTTACTTTTTTTAATGTTTTATGCAAAACACATCTTTAGACACCTTACATGTAGGCCCAACCCTTTGGCTTAGATATCCAAGGAAAATGTAAGCTTAAGGGTGGGATTCCAAAGAAGGTTTAAATGAAATAAATGTACATTATAATATAGGCATATTATCACATGGGCGCATTCTAAATTTTAAAAAAAGGATCATTTTGTTTTGTTTTAATTAAAAATAATTGTAGCATGTTATACTGTGAGTGCATTATAACATGAGTTCCTTATAGCATGAACACATTAAAAACACTCATGTTATGGATCGATATTTTTGAGCCATCTAGATCCATATGCTAGCACATTATAATGCACTTGTGTTATGTCATATTTTTCTTAAAATTGATTTGTAACCATAATTTGATCCCCATCTTGGTGCACATACACAAATATCCAATCTAGGCCATAAAATTATGAGTAGAGAATTTTGTTTTTACTTAGAAGGCCTCAAAGAGGATTAGGGTTAGTTCTTTAGAGTAATAGAGAATCAAAGTGAAGAATTCAGTGAGAAGAATTTAATACAATGGTTTTTACTATTTTCTTGAGGGGTGATGTATGAACCCTACCTTGATGAAGGAACTCCAAGAACACTAATAGTTACAATTCTATAGATTTTATAACCATTTTTTAAACTAAAGATAATATTAGAATAACAATCAATTTGTTCATTCATAAATTTCCTGTTAATGAATGATGGGTAGCTCCTCAGGTGGTGGTGATTTTTCAAATTCTAAAAAGGTGGGAGATCAGGATGATGCTTCAGGCAGTAATGGCGGATGGTTTGTTGATGAGAGGGTGATGTTAGGCGGGGCCCTTGCTATAGGTAAGCTAAGTGGGTCCCCTTTTGTGGCTAACATTTTTTTTTGATGGGAAAGGGGCTTCAAAGAGTGTGTGTCTGACGCACCCCCAGGTGCCTGGCTCTAAAAAAGTGGTACCTGGTTCTAAAAATTTAGGGAATGGCCTATCTTCGGATGGGTTTGATGGGACTCCCATTGTGGAGGGTCTTGGATTTGACAAGACTAAGAATGCTTTCTTGTCGAGCTCTTCTCTTGAATGGACAAATCTGTTTGGATCTAAGCCTAAAGGAAAAAGTACTTCCCCTCTGATGCCTTTTATTGCTAATAAAAAGACCAGAGAGTACTTTGTTTCTATTCCATACTATATTGTTGACAAAAGAATGTATAATATGGACATGGCTATGTTGGGTAAATTTGTTGGTCCTCAGCTTCATATTAAGTTGGTGCACAAGTTTACTTTAAATTGTTGGAAACCTAAAGGACAAGTTGATGTGGCTACTATGGCCAAAGTTTTCTTCTCTTTTTCCTTCAACTGTGAAGATGATATGGTGATGGCATTGAAGGGTGGCCCATGGTTCCTTGGAAAGTCTTCCTTGATGCTGAAGAAGTGGGAACCAAGCTTCAATCTAAACTCATGCTCTTTCTTGGCTGCTTCAGTTTGGGTTAGATTGACTGGCCTCCCGTTGGAATTTTGGGATGAGGAGGTGTTTAAGGGGATTGCTAGTATGTTTGGTTGTTTGTTGTTGATAGACCAAATGATGGCTTTTAGGAAGCATTTGGTTTATGCTAGATTTTGTGTGAATGTGGAGCAATTAGCTAATTTTCCTTCTATGATCAAGATTAACTCTAAACTTGGGGTGTGGGAGCAGATGGTTGAATTCGAGTTGAATCGCTTTGCTTGTTTCCATTGTAAAAAAGTTGGCCACTAGGCTAAAAAATGTCCTCTCAAAGTACCTAAGCAGATGACAAAACAATGGAGAGAGAAAGAGAAACCTCTACCTCAGGAGGTGGAGTCTGTAAAACCTCCTACTCAAGAGGTGGAGCCTGAAGGTGTGCCCTTCTCAGAGGTTCGTGAGGACACACACCTGGATGAGGCTAATAAGGTGGTTTCTTCTGAATGCCTACCTGCTCAGGGGGAAATGAATTAGGATATCAGACAGGTTGAAAAGGAATGCTCGTCCCCTATGTTTACTGAGGTAAGGTCTGTGATGTTGGAGAAAAATTATTCTTTTGTGATTGTTGAATCTAGATCTCCTCCTGGGGGGGGATTCCTAAAAGTGTGGTGTTGAAAATCGAGGGGTTGGAGATGAGGCCTGATGTTATGGAGTTTGTGGAGTCAGAGGAAGTGGAAAATTTTCCTTACATTCAGGTTCATGGGAATAATAGGAAGAAACACTCTCCCTCACTAGGAGTTGTGACAAGGAATATGAAGAGGTCAGACTGTGGGTTTGAGCCGTGTGGTAGAGGACGACCCCCAAGTAATGTTTCTAGGGAGAAGGAGAGTCAGATGGATATAGTTGATGGCACACAAAGAACTCTATTGGATATGTGCTCTAAGAGCACTTCCAATAAACTCCCATGAAGATTATTTCCTAGAATATGAGGGGTTTGAATCACCCTCATAAGCATGATCTCCTAGCTAATTTGGTAAGAGATCATCACCCTCATATTGTTTTAATTCAAGAAACTAAAATGGGTTTGGATAAACTTTCTAGGTTGAAAATGAAGCTTTTCAAGGATTATGGGATGCATTGTTCTGAGGTAGTTGGTGCTTCTGGTGGGATTGTGACTTTTTGGAATCTTAGGGTGATTAGAGGTGTGGAGGTGCTTAATGACAATAATCATGTGGCTACCTCTTTTTTTCACCTTCATGATAATTTTTCCTAGACTTTGTCTAATATTTATGCTTCTAATTATAAGAGTGCTAGAAAAAGGCTTTGGGAGAATCTTGCTTCTTTTAAAGTTTTTCATAACATTGGTAATTAGTTGGTCATTGGATATTTCAATACTCCTCTGCATGATGTTGATAAGATGGGTGGCTCACAGAACATGGATGATAGAATATACGACCTAATGCAGTTCATTAATGACTCAACTCTTCTTGATTTGGATCTGAAAGGGGCTTCCTTTACCTGGTTGAATAGGCATGTGGGAGATTCCCTTATCTAGGTTAAGCTGGATCATGCTCTTATAACCCCTGAGTGGTTAGTCCACTACTCTTGCTCCCTCTCAGCTCTTACCAAATTTGGATCAGATCACTTCCCCTTGGCTTTGTCTGTGGATTTTTTGGGTGGAAAGAAGAACTTTCCTTTTAGATTTGAGAAAATGTGGACTTGTCATCCTGACCTAGGTATTTTGGTTAAGGACTGGTGGAATATTAATGTGGATGGGTCGGCTATGTATAGAGTTGTTAAAAAGTTGGCTAATGTTAAGAATAATGTTAGAAAATGGAACCGTACCTCTTTTGGTCATATTTTTATGGAGAAAGATGGGGTTTCTAAGGAGCTTCACTCTATTTAGCAAGTCATTCAATTGTCTGGGTATGATCAGGATTTGATGCTAAAGGAAAGTGTTATGCTTTCCAAGTTGCATAATGTAATTGCGAAGGAGGAATAATTTTGGAACCAGCGTTCAAGGATCATGTGGTTGAAAAGTGGTGATAGAAATACTAAGTTTTATCATATCTCTACGTTGAGACACAGGGCTTCTAACTGGATTAATCTGATTAACTATAGTAATCAAGCTCTAGAGAAGGATGTTGATTTGTAGATTGCTGATGCTTTCTATTTCTCGTAGCTACTTTCGGTGGAGGGGGAGCTTGATTTGGCTTGTCAAGAGGATATTTTGAGGGATATTCCCCAGTTGGTGGATGATGAGCTCAACAGGTATTTAGTCTATATTCCTTCGGTGGATGAAATTCAGTGTGTTGTTTTCTCCTTTGAAGGTAATAAGGCTTTGAGCCCTAATGGCTTTCCCATGTTCTTTTCTCAGTCTTTTTGGGAAATTATTGCAAAAGATGTTGTGGCTACTAAGGAGTTTTTCAAATCAGGTTCCCTTTTAAAGGAGTTGAACTCCTCCTTTATTGTTTTGATTCCCAAAAAGCTTGGTGTTGCTTCTTTTGAGGAGTTCTGACCTATCAATCTTTGCAACTCGATTTATAAGATTTTCTCCAAGGTTTTGGCATTGAGGTTGCAAATTTTTTTTCCTCTCATCATTTTGTAATGTCCCCTTCTCAAACACGATGCGTTCGTAGCGGCCCAGTTGGCCTTTTACGGAAACCCAGAAGGTAAATTAGGAGGTAAAATTAGGGTTTCCTATTTTGAGGAGGTCATTGCTTTCGAGAGATGAATTGAGATTCAATGGCGGTTGCTACGGGTTTTCGGGGCTTCCACGGTATGTTCATCTACGGCATTGAGCACTTTTTAGATTTACTATTTTAGCGTAGGCCTATTTTTAGCGGCTTTCCAGATGAGTTCAGCTTGGTTGACTTCCTGCTTCAGTTTGGTCAGATGTTTGGCTCAGTATTGGCTTCAGGGAACCTTCGGAGGGATAAGCTAAGTCATTTAATTAAAAAGTCACGTTTAAATATTATATTTTAACGTTGACCATGGGCCTAGATTAATGATTTAAAGATGTTTTTAAAAAGGGGTCTTTGAGGGTGGCGCCCTCATTAAAAGATTAATTTAATTATTGCCAAAGTCAAACAAGCTTATGTTGGGCGCATTTTTCAAGCATGGCATTTAATTAAAATATCATTTATTAAACCTTGAAGGAGAAAGTACGCCATCTTGAGGAGATTAGGGTTTTGGCTTGAAAGTGACTTTAGGGTTACGAGAAGTCAAATGGAAATTATAAAAGGAAGGAGTTGAGCATCATTTCAGGATCTTTTGACGACTATACTGTTATGCTGCCGGATTGGCTCTGGGACTGCTTCGAGGAATGAAGGCCTCCTAGCTTGGGCATCACTTCGTGTTTGCAAGACAACATCTAGTGGTGAATTTCAGTCTACTTGTGAGTGCATTTTAGTTCATACGTCTTGTGTTCAATTTTGCATTGTTAAATCTGTTTTAGCATATTATTGTTTCAGCCATTTAGCATCATTTAATACAGCAGATCTACGTTTTTCATTGTAAGTCAAAAAATACAAAAAAAGGCATTCTGGGTATTGCATTTATATCTTTGTTTAGGAGAGGCGATTCATTGTTCCAAATATCAGATTTTATTGTGGTGTATTTTATTTTAAAAGCCAAGTCGAATTTCTGCACTAGGCCGTACCATTCACTTGCATAGAAATTCGTGCATTAATAATTGGGAATGAGTTGATCTGTTTTTAGAGTCTTTGTTTAGTCGCCATCATTGTTAGGGCATTTTGCATCCTGTTTCGTGTTAATCGGATGAGATTTGTGGAAGTTATGAACATGTGAAGGATTTCAAAGGTTGCTGGTTATTCATTCAAAATACAGATTTGTAACAAAATCAGATGTACAAGTTGATCTTTGAAGTTGTTTTGTTGGCATTTCCTTTCATGCTAAGAAGTTCTTTTGATGTAACGCTGAGCCCTCAATATTCTAAGCTATTGGCAGACGGTTGATTATTATTCTTGTAAACTGACAGTAGTACTGGCAGTCTTTATCATTGTGGCTCAATTCTGATTTGTAACGCTTATTTCGTTAATGTTGTTGTATTAAATTTATCTCCGCCCTATGGTAGCTACTTCCCATTCTGGGTGAGCAAGCATATTCTGGGTGTCGAGTAGTTTTCAAGCTTTCAGCATTTTAATTCAAGCTTTGCTTTCTGTAATCACTCCGTCATATGGTCACCCCTCACTCCGCCTTGGATTGGGTAGCACATACTTGACGTTGAGTTCCTTTCTGTATTTAGAATAAAAGATCCTCTGACCAATGCTCGCCATCATCGGCGCCATTCTGGTTAGAGTTGCTTTCTTGCACGTTTTGGGTTTCTCCTCTAACCTTAACGGGTGCACTGCTTGTAATCTGTTAATTGAAAAAACGAAAAAAATTGGCTCGGAATATTTCAGTGGTATCAGAGCCACGCATCCTGCCATCCTGTGAAATCAGCTTTCTATGAGTGACAGAGAACAGAGGTATTTGGCAAGAGTATACAAGAGAGGCACAGTTCAGACACAGTTGCATCAAGCCCCAGAAGGTCAAACAGCTTCAGGGATTTTGAGGGCGAATTGGGAGCCTTCACAAGAAACAGAAATGGGGGATAATGAAAGAAATGAAAGGATTCTTGGAGGTGGTGAAAGAAGTTCTGGCAACAGAGATGACAGTGGAAAAGGAGGAGAGAGATCTATGAGTCCCGGGAAGGATTTTGGAAAAAAGATGGATGCCTTGATGGACATGGTATCTTTCATGATGGGGAGAATGGGACAGAATAATGTTCCACAGAACAACTCAAGCCACAGAGGGGAGCATAGTGTTTCCAACCAGCATGATGAGCATGCAGCCCGGACAGTGTCAAACAACACTTACATCTCTTCCAGACCGTTCAAACCCACTTTTTTAGTTCCTGTAGTCAATCAGCCAGAACCTGAAGAGAATGCTTCATGGGTGGAGCAGTTGAGGGTTGGCCGTACAGAGTATGACTCTCTACCTGTCGACATCAGGATGGACATGTCCTTCAATGATTTCATGGATCATAAGAGGAAGAACAAAGGGCAAGGAAGAAACTTTGATCAAAGAAGGCCATCAAATCAAGGAGACTTGTACCAAGCTATCAACAAAGTTATACTTCCTCATTTTGATGGGAGTGATACAAGTTCAGCCCGAGCTTGGATTCAAAAGCTGGATAACTATCTAGCTCTCAGACCAATGGTGGAAGAAGAAGCGATCAAGTTCGCTACGCTACACCTTGATGGGGTGGCGCACGAGTGGTGGTACCATGGCCTCGTCACACTAGGCCATCGGTCTATCACAACATATGATGAGTTCACCACTAGGCTCATCGAAAGGTTTGAGAAAAAAGATCCTGAGATCCATTTCAGAGAGCTTGCTCAATTGAGACAGTATGGCACAGTTGAAGCCTACATCGCGGAGTTTCAGAGACTCTCAGTCATGGTGACTGGAATCACGGAAAGGAGATTGGTGATTCTTTTTAGTGAAGGGTTGACAGAACCCCTCAAAGGCTGGATTAAAGCCTTTGATCCTCCAACACTGCAAGAGGCCATGAAAAAGGCAAGAAACATGGAGTGGGCTGCTCCTAAGGCAAAATTTCAGTCAAACTCCCCTTTTCAGAAAAGGGATAAAGGAAAAAGGCCTCAGCATAAAAATCATTTGAGACCTCAGAACAAGGAGTTCAAGAATCGCAATCCCCATGTCACCAGGTTGGATCAAGAAACCCTGAATGAACTCAAAAGAAAAGGGTTGTGTTTTCGGTGTCAGGAAAAATGGTCTCAAGACCATGTTTTCCCTAAAGGGGTCAAGTTCAATCAGATTGAGTACTATTCTGCTGGGGAAAGTAGTTCTGATTTTTCCGACCAGCAATCTGATTTTGAAGGAAATGAAGAAGATAGAGCTCCAGAAGAGTCAGGAGATGAGAAGGGAAGTGGCGGAGTTTTAGCTCAACTTTCCAGTTTTCAAAGAAACGAATCATTCAAGGTTCGTGGGATGGTCAAAGGGCAGCGAATTGTTGCTTTGATCGATACTGGAGCAACTCATAACTTCATTGACGAAGTTGTGGTAGCCAAGAAGGGGCTGCAAACAGAGGAGTTCGAAGGATTCAAGGTCATGGTTGCCGATGGTTTTCATATTACTTGCACCAAGAAAATATCTAACATGACCATGCAGTTGGGCAACTACGAAGTCAAGGATGACTTCTATGTAGTTCACATTGGGGATACTGATGCCGTTCTAGGCATTCAATGGCTGCGATCTCTTAGAGAGATCTCTTTGAATCTGCAGACTATGGAGTTGAAGTTCCAATCAGATGGGAAGAAGATAGTTTTGAGAGGCATGTCCAATGGGGGTCCTCGAGTAGTGTCATTCAAAAGAATGGCAAAGCTGATCCGTCACGATCACGCTGAGTGGGTTGCCGAATGCATGATACTTCCTGCTAGTCCTGTTGAGACTAAACGTGACCAACCTCCTGATATCCAGTCACTACTCACAAAGAAGAGCAAAGTCTTTGCAGATTTGCCTCCTGGACCACCATCTGAACGGGGTTCAGAACACATCATAGAGCTCAAAGAAGGAGCCAAACCGGTGATCACAACTCCATATCGGTATCCGAAGAGGCAAAAGGATGAGATCGAGAAGAATATTCGGGAACTTTTGGAGATGGGTTTCATACGCCCAAGCAAGAGCCCTTTTGTATATGCAGTGGTTCTTGTGAAAAAAAAGGATGGTACCATGCGCATGTGCGTGGACTATCGTGCTTTGAACCAAAGCACCATCAAAAATAGATACCCCATTCCCAGGATGGATGAGCTCATTGATGAGCTACATGGGGCTAAGTTCTTTTCGAAGATTGATCTGAGGTCGGGTTACCATCAGATACGAATGAGGGGATCAGATGTGGAAAAGACAGCTTTCAGATGCCACTATGGCCATTTTGAATTCTTAGTCATGCGATTTGGGTTGACTAACGCTCCGACTACCTTTCAGTCTTGCATGAACCGTGTCTTCCAGAATCAGTTACGAAGGTTTGTGCTGATATTTTTTGATGACATTCTGATCTAAGCAAGACTTGGGAGGATCACCTCAAGCACTTGGAGGAAGTGCTTAGTATCATGGAATCTGAGAGCTTATTTGCCAAAGCTTCCAAATGTGAATTTGGAATGGTGGAGTTACTGTACCTTGGCCACATAATCAGTGCTGAGGGAGTGAAGGTGGATCCAGAAAAAATCAAAGCAGTAGTTGATTGGCCACCTCCTGAGAGCTTGACCCAGTTGAAAGGTTTTTTGGGTCTTTGTGGTTTTTATCGGAGATTCGTAAAGGGGTATTCACAGAATGCTGCCCCCTTTACTGATCTCACCAAAAAGGGAGCCTTTGCTTGGTCAGAGAAGGCTCAAATTGTTTTTGATAAATTCAAGAAGATCATGAGTTCGTGCCCAGTCTTGGCTATCCCGGATTTCTCCAAGCCATTCGAGCTGCAATGTGATGCATCAGGTGAAGGAGTGGGGGCTGTCCTGATGCAAGACAAACACCCTATCGTGTTTGAAAGCAGAAAGTTACGAGGTGTTGAGAGGACATACTCAATCTATGATAAAGAAATGCTTGCCATTATGCATGCATTAGCCAAGTTCAGGCAGTACTTGGTGGGGAACAAATTCGTGGTTAAGACTGACCACAATAGCCTCAAGCATTTTATGCACCAGAAGGATCTAAATGAGAGGCAACAGAAATGGGTGAGTAAGCTTCAAGCTTACGACTTTGACATTGAATATGTCAATGGGAAAAATAATGTCGTGGCCGATGCTCTCTCCAGAAGGCCTCATCTTAGCTCGTTGTGTGAGCTTACTGCAGATTGGAGAGACATGTTGCTTGCTGATTATGCAAAAAATCAGTTTGCAACCAGCATTCTGGAAGGTACTTTCCATGATGAAAGGTACCAGGTGGTTGAGGGATTGATCCGTTATAAGGGAAGAATCTTTAAATTGGTGATTCTAAGCTCAAGAAGAAGATTCTTTTGAATTTTCATGACATTCCAGTTGCTGGTCACCAAGGTTTTTTCAAGACCTATAGGCAGATCCGAGAAAGGTTTTCTTGGAAGGTTTGAAGAGGGAGGTTCAACGCTACATTCAGGAATGTCCTGTTTGTCAAGCAAATAAAAATGAGCATACTTTGCCAGCCGGTTTGTTGCAGCCACTTCAATTCCCCAATCAAAATGGAAATGTTCCAATGGATTTCATCCTTTGGGTTTTAAGGCCCAAGGGAAGGATTACTGCGTGGTAGTTAATGATTAATAAGTTTGCTCATTTCTTTGCTATTACCAGCACCTTTTCTGCAGCCCAAGTTGCAGATTTGTTTTTTCGAGAAGTGTTTAGGCTTCATGGGTTGCCAAAGAATATTGTAAGTGATAGGGACAGCAAGTTCCTAAGTACCTTTTGGCAAGAAGTTTTCAGAATGAGTGGTACTGTGCTCACCCCAAGCACGAGTTACCACCCCCAAACTGATGGGCAGACAGAAGTGGTGAACAAGTGGTTGGAAGGCTACTTGAGAAATTATGTGTCAGAACAGCAGAAAGCTTGGGTTAAGTGGCTGCATATAGGCGAGTACTGCTACAACTCTACTTTTCATATGTCAATCAAAATGTCTCCTTTCTTGGCACTTTATGGGTATGAAGCTCCCAACTTTGCAGATTTGGTGTTTGGTGACAGCAAAGCACCTTTAGCCAAGGATTTGTTGCAGCATAGTCAAGACATAATGAGATCCTTGAAGGATAATTTGCAGATTGCACAAAATCAGCAGAAGTTGTATGCTGATCAGAGGCGTATAGAGCGTTCTTTTGAGGTTGGGGATATGGTCTATCTCCGTTTACAACCTTATAGACAGTCTACTCTCAAGAAGAGTGGAGCTGAGAAGCTCAAACCGCGCTTCTATGGACCATTTAGGGTCATCAGAAAGGTTGGGGCAGTGGCTTATGAATTAGAGCTACCTTCAGATAGCAAAGTGCATAACGTCTTCCACGTGTCTCGCCTCAAGAAGGCACTTGGACACAATGTGGTTGCTTCTTCACAGTTGCCACCGTTGGATGAAGAAGGACAGTTGGTTCTAGTTCCCGAGGAGATACTTGATGTCAGAGAACGTTCCTTGAGGAATAGAACTATCAGAGAATGTTTGGTAAAATGGAAGAACCTGCCTATGGAGGATGCCACTTGGGAAAGTGATGAGATTTTGCAGCATCCTAGTTTGCGATTGCTTGAGGACAAGAAATCTTGGGGAGGGCGGACTGTAATGTCCCCTTCTCAAACCTGATCGTTCATGTGACCGTTGGCCTTTTTTCTGGAAACCCGAAGGCTAGTCGGAAGGTAAATTAGGGTTTCCTATTTTTGAGGAGGCCTTTGCTCAGAGATGGTGGATTCAGTGGCGGATTCCTTCTGGGTTTTCAGAGGGCTTCGCAATGGTATGTTCATCTCGGCATTCAGAGCACTTTTTGGAATTTACTATTTTTAGTAAATTCTATTTTTGGCAGCTTTCCAGATGAGTTCAGTTCGGTTGACTTCCTGCTTCAGTTTGGTCAGATGTTTGGCTCAGTATTGGCTTCAGGGCACCTCCGGAGGGATAAGCTAAGTCATTTAATTAAAAAGTCACGTTTAAATATTATATTTTAACGTTGACCATGGGCCTAGATTAATGACTTAAAGATGTTTTAAAAAGGGGGTCTTTGAGGGTGGCGCCCTCATTAAAAGAATATTTTAATTATTGCAAAGTCAAAGCAAGGTTATGAAGGGCGAATTTATCAAGCATGATATTTATTTAAAATATCAAATCTAAGCCATAAAGGAGAAGTACGCCATC
The DNA here is from genome assembly GCA_007258455.2 of Sequoia sempervirens. Taxonomy (NCBI): domain Eukaryota; kingdom Viridiplantae; phylum Streptophyta; class Pinopsida; order Cupressales; family Cupressaceae; genus Sequoia; species Sequoia sempervirens. The sequence continues at coordinate 12,626 of VDFB02241970.1, forward strand.
TTGAGGAGATGAGAGGTTTTGACCTAAAAGCTGATTTTAGGGTTTCGTGAAGTCAAACGAAACTTATAAAGAGGAGTCTTGTGCATCATTTTGGGGATCTTTGGACGACTATACTGTTATGCTGGCGGATTGGCTCTGGGACTGCTTCGAGGAATGAAGGCCTCCTAGCTTGGGCATCACTTCGTGTTTGCAAGACAACATCTAGTGGTGAATTTCAGTCTATTTGTGAGTGCATCTTAGTTCATACATTTTGTGTTCAGTTTTGCATTGTTAAATCTGTTTTAGCATATTAGTGTTTCAGCCATTTAGCATCATTTAATACAGCAGATCTACGTTTTTCATTGTAAGTCAAAAAATACAAAAAAAGGCATTCTGGGTATTGCATTTATATCATTGTTTAGGAGAGGCGATTCTTTGTCCCAAATATCAGATTTTATTGTGGAGTATTTAATTTTTAAAGCCAAGTCAAATTTCTTCACTAGGCCATACCATTTACTTGCATAGAAATTCGTGCATTAATAATTGGGAATAGTTGATTATGTTTTTAGAGTCTTTGTTTAGTCGCCATCATTGTTAGGGAATTTTGCATCCTATTTCGTGTTAATCGGAGGAGATTTGTGGAAGTTATGAACATGTGAATGATTTCAAAGGTTGCTGGTTATTCATTCAAAATACAGATTTGTAACAAAATCAGATTTACAAGTTGATCTTTGAAGTTGTATTGTTGGCATTTCCTTTCATGCTAAGTTCTTTGTGATGTAACGCTGAGCTCTCAATATTCTAAGCTATTGGCAGACGGTTGATTATTATTCTTGTAAACTGACAGTAGTACTGGCAGTCTCTATCATTGTGGCTCAATTCTGATTTGTAACGCTTATTTCATTAATGTTGTTGTAATAAATCTATCTCCGCCCTATGGTAGCTACTCCCCATTCTGGGTGAGCAAGCACATTCTGGGTGTTGAGTAGTTTTCAGCTTTCAGCATTTTAATTCAAGCTTTGCTTTCTGTAATCACTCCGTCATATGGTCGCCCCTCACTCCGCATTGGATTGGGTAGCACATACTTGACGTCGAGTTCCTTTCTGTACTTAGAGTAGAAG
>VDFB02241974.1:0-126127 GCA_007258455.2 Sequoia sempervirens
TTTTTGTTCAAGATCTCACATTTCAAAGGGTTGATCATGAATTCCTATGGTGAACCTTGGAAAAATCTAGGTTGAGGAGATGCAACTAGCCATCAAATCACACCTAAAGATTTGTTTTCAAAGTGATTCTATCTTCCATTTTCACTCTATCTTTAGATTTAAGGTTTGCATACCATTTGCATTCATTTGAAATGATGTAGAGTTTCTTGGATTGAAGTCTTGCATCATTCAAGTTTCATTTATGCATCTTATTCTAGCACAAATCCCATGTGAAGCTAGAAAAATCTTGTACCAAAAAGATTATGCATATGGTGGACCCTTGTACCCAAAATTTTATCTTGTACAAAAGATTCCCATAGGTAAAAATTATTTTGTCCACTATCCAAAAAGTAAAGATAGACAATATCTATAGAAAATATTCTTGTAAATATTTCTATTCCTCTCCATAATATAGAAAAATAAATAAAGGTTGTGAAAATCAAGAATTGACAATGTCTTCCATGTGGAAAGATAATCCTCCTTGCATTCTCTAGAGAAATGACCTAGTAGAATAGGTAAAAGGTTTTGGTGATTAGATCTCTAGGTCATTTGAAGCCTATAAATAAGGCCCTAGAGCTCATTTGAGGCATTCAAGTTTTGGGATTTCATGAAGTCTTAGAAGTTGATTCTTGATTATTGTCTAGAGTCCATAAGTCTAGTGGTCTAGTGGTCATCATATTAGATTTATGCATTGACCTTGCACTTTGAACAATCTTGGTAATAAAAAATCTAATAATTCCAATGCATATATGTAATATCTTTGAGTTAATGAAAGCATTTTTCATTTCTAAAAATCTTTGTTCTATCTCATTTCCTTTTTTTCACTTCGTTTACTATTGGTATCAAAGCTTTTGTGTGTTTTTGTGGTATCGCTCCTAATTGGTATCAGATCAGTTGCATTCTTGTTTGGTAAAGAGCCTTTGTTTAGAGCCATGATTCAATACAAAGCCAAGTTTCTAATGTGTGTGTAATAACAAATATTCATTCTATTAAGATCTATTCATAGTGAAATTTTTTCATAAGAGTCATATGTTGGTAGTTGGAATGAGAGTGTAAAGACTGAACGATTGAAGGTAGTGACTCAAAGTAGCTACAGAGCCATAGTAAGGTCATAAATCTTGTGTTGAAGCAAAAGGATAGGCATGAAAGGATGAGTAGTAAGATGGTAAAAGTAGCAGTGAAACAGTCTGCAGAAAGTTTGAGTAAGTCCTAAAAATCTTCAATGGAAATCCAGAGATCTCTTAATACAAGTTCTTCACTTTCACCTATTATTTATAATGTTTTTGAAGATAAAAAAGAATATGTTGATAGCAAAGTTAATTTTAAGTTTCCAGATATTAAGATTTCAGATTTGTATTATGAGAAAGGAATAAAAGCTATGATTATGGATTCAAGTAGACAATCTAAAAACCCATCTAAATCCTAAATATAATTTGTGGCTCAAAAGATAGAAAAATATAGGTTAGTGTCAAGGAAAATTAGATAATCACAAATTGGTCAAGATAAATCTTTTGAGAAAGATAAAGGAAAGAATCCAAAGGATGAAAAAAATTCTAGAAAGGTTTGTTCAAAGGAAGAATATTTGCATAAGAAAGAAAAAAAAGAATTGGTTGATCTAGTTTCTAAGAAGTTAGTTAATAGAAGATCTCATGAGAAGAAAACTAGAGTCACAAAGGAAAAGATAAAAGAAAAAGCTAAAAAAGTAATAGTACCTACTAAGGAAACAAATTTTCAAAGAAGGAAATGTTTCTTGGATTTTAATAAAGAACATAGAAAGGAATATAAAAAACATTCCAAAGCTATTATTGAAAAGCATTGGCCTACATTTGTAGAACAAGAAAATAAATCAAATGAAGAATCTTCTCAGAATATGTCTGTAGAATTAAAGGTAATTGAATTAGGGAAATCAGATATTGAATCTATGTGAGTACTTCAAAATGAAAATCAATTTCTCTCTAAAGAACATCAAGTTGTGAAAAAATATTGGATGGTTGAAGTAGGAGTCACTAAAGAAATTAATGTAGTTTTTGTGAATTAACTAGTGTATGCACAAAATGACCTAGATGAGGAAGAGGATTAATAGTCTTTTATTAGTTTAGAGATTGATTTTGATAATTCTTCCATAAATTATTCTTTAGATAGCTTTGAGATTTATTTTTTACAAACTTGCGAAGATTGGAAGAAAATTTATATAGTCAATATGGAAAATTAGGATGAACATAAAGAATCCTTAACCAAAAATGCTAGATCTGAGAAATCAAGGTCATATGCTAAATTAGGTTATCTTTTGAATATTGATCAACCTGTTATCTGCACTTGGGAAAATTCTTTTTAAAGTTCATTTGATATTGAAAGTGGCATTGGTTGGAATGATCTTACAAAATTTTATATGTTGGTAATGGACCCTCTACTCCAACTGATGAAAATCATAAAATAGTCAAAGATCTTGATATGGGTAGAGAAGATGTTTATTATGTAGGATTTGGTGAAATCAAAAAATTTCTTGGCTACAAGTTACAAAAAATATATCTATTAGGATCTCTCAATGCTCAAAAAGAAGATTCCATTTAGTTCAAATGTGATAAGGAGACATACTAAAGAAGATTCCATTTAGGAGAGATACAATGGGTACAGTAGAAATACTTTGCATTCTAAAGAAAGAAATTTTAAAAAGAAGATTCCATTTAGTTCAAATGTGATCAGGAGAGCTACTAAATTTGATTATAAATTAGGATTGTGGTGAATAAAGAGTGAAGAAATAGACAAGTATAGAATTGCATTTTTCAAATCTCCAAAATGGAATGGCATAGCATTTGATTTGTGATGCAAGAGCATCCAGTGGTGTAGGGGCAATCTTGCATCACCCAAAAATAGTTAAATTTCAAGTTTCTCAGTTTTTGGATGTTTTTATATTTTTTGGATACCCTTTTCATCATAATGAAATTCCCAACTTATAGTTTTATTTTCTATTCCTGGGTTGAAAGATATTGCAGTTTTAGTTGCCCAGATTTGCACCTAAAAATCTTTCAAGTTAGATTTGAGGCACTTAGAGTTCACAGATTGGCCCCAAAACTTGCTAAAATTGGTGTAGCAAATTTTAAGCGTGTTGTTGACTTTGAGACCTTTCCAACGGTTCAACGGTTTGTGAATCGGAGTCCCGGATCAAAAGTTATGGCCCCGGGAAGTTGGCGCACTTTCTAGAAGATACAATTGCAAATTTTCTTTTGAAATTTGAATTTCAAGTTGTAATTTTTTAGCGCCAAAGAGCCTAAACTCAAATTTGAATGTTGTTTTGGCTCCAAGCAAAAGAGGAGCTCTATTTATGAGTAGGTTTCTAATTTTTGGGTAACTTTTTGGGGACAAGCTCACATATTGTGAAAAGGTGATTTTGTAGCTTTTTGCAACTTGCATGTATTGTAGAACTTGGAGATTTGAGGTCCTCTGCATGTAAGAAGCTCCATTTTCTAAATCATAAAATTATTCTCTTGATTGTGAGTTATTTTCTAATTCACAGGTTGTGCCTTCATCAAGTGGTATCAGAGCGAGGTTTTCTTGAGCATGTGGACAGATCATCGATCGTGAGGCAGTTCACACTAGGACCAAGGTTGTGGGTCGAGGTCAAGAAAGATGCCTCTAAGAGTGATGCTTGGTAGGCATGGTGGTGCCAGAGGTGGTCGAGGTGGTAGAAATGCTGGTGGAAGAGATGCACTGGCAGCCCTCCAAAGATAGATTGATGCGTTACAAAAGTAGTTGAGAAGAGGGTTAAACCTAAGGGAGGAAAGTGAGGATGAAGGAGAGGAAGAAGGTTCAAATACAAAAGAGGAAGAAGAAGTAATTGATCAAGAAAAAATGTGGCTAATAAGGGCCATTTAAAAGATTGGGAAAAGACCCAGAGCAGAAGTCCCTAGTTATTATGGAAGTCTGAACCTGGAAGAGTTGATCGACTGGATCAATGAGCTAGAAGAATATTTTGAGTATGAGGAAATAGAGGACCCAAATCAGGTTAAGTTTGCAAAAATGAAGTTGAAGGGCCATGCCAATATTTGGTGCAAAGAGGTCCAGTTGGAAAGAAATCAAAGAGGAAAAGGAAATATCACCAGATGGGATTGCATGGTAGAGAAACTAAAGAAGCAGTTCATACTAGTGGACTAGGAGTTAGATCTGTTGAAGAAATTGCAAGGGTTGAAGCAAGGAAGTAGGCCTGTGAAAGAATATATTGAAGATTTTCACAAGATAATCATCAGAACGGGCCACATAGAGGCCAATAAGGAGAAGGTAGCCTGATATCTTAATGGGCTACGACCGAGCATTCAGGAGGAGTTAAGCCTAGTCAGAATGACCACCATTGAGGATGCGTATCAATTTGCTCTAAAGGTGGAAGAGAAGCTAAACAAAATATTTGATGGCAATCAAAAAGGACGAGGAGGTCAAAGTGGAAGGGGCAGTGGAAGACCTTCATGAAGCTGAAATGATGATCAAAAGAAAAGTGAAGATGTGGGTACCAGCCGAAGCCAAAGGAATGACAACTTCTACCACCCTCATGATCAAAATAGTGGTGATCAAAGAGGTAGAGGATGAGGGAGATATGGACAAGGATCTAGAAGAGGTGGTTTCAAAGGAACGTGTTTCCAATGTGGTGAAGAAGGGCATCGAGCCTATGAATGTCCACAACACCAAGGAAGGGCATACAAAAGGCTAGAAGGCCATGGAAGGGTTGCTCATGCAGATGAGGAGGCCCAATCTAAACATTTAGATGATGCTGAAAGGGGAGAAGCCCTAGTGATTAGGAGAGCCCTGGTGACTGAGGAAAAGGAACCAAAATAGAGGAAGAATCTATTTCGCACAAAGTGTAAGTGTGAAGGAAAATGTTGTGATATCATTATTGATGGTGGGAGCACCGATAATCTAGTGTCAGAAGAGATGGTCACAAAGTTGAAACTGAAGAGGGAAAGGCACCCGCATCTGTATCGGATTGCCTGGTTGAAGAAAGACCACAAAGTTTAGGTCAATGAGAAATGCCTAGTAAATTTCAAGATCGGGAGCTACCATGATGGGGTACTCTGTGATATCATCCCCATGGATGCATGTCACATGTTGTTGGGGAGGCCATGGCAGTTCGATAGGAAAGCTATACATGATGGCCACACAAACACTTATTCCTTGACAAAGGATGGGGTTCGTCACAAGTTGAAACCCCTGAAGGAGACCGAAGAAAAGGTATGTAGTAGTGCTAGAATTTTTTATGTAGATGGAAGAAAATTTTTAGAAGGTATGAAGCATGAGCGTGTGTGTTATGCATTGATTCCTAGAGTGAGTAAGGAGGGTAGTGAGAAAGTTTTAGAAGAAGTTTCAGGGATGTTGGATGAGTTTCAGGATATTGTTTTTGATAATGTACCCGATGGTTTACCACCAATAAGGAAGATCAATCATCAAATTGACTTGATTCTTGGAGCCAGTTTGTCGAATAAGGCAGCTCATAGAATGACTCTAGCAGAAAATGAGGAGTTAAACAAACAAGTTCAAGAGTTATTGAGAAAGGGTTTGATACGGGAGAGTTTGAGTCCATGTGTAGTACTTGTAGTACTAGCACCAAAGAAGGATGAGGAGTGGAGGATGTATATAGATTCCCGAGCCATAAACAAGATAACAATCAAGTACAGATTTCCCCTGCCCATGATGGATGACCTGATGGACTATTTGAGTGGAGCTTAGTACTTCACAAAGATTGATCTGAAGAGTGGATATCACCAAATCTAGATTTGAGAGGGAGATGAATGGAAGACTGCCTTCAAGACCAAAGAGGGCCTGTACGAGTGGTTAGTCATGCCTTTTGGGCTAACCAATGCACCAAGCACATTCATGCAGCTCATGAACGAGGTACTAAAAGAATTTCTGGGAATTTTTTTTATTGTGTATTTGGATGATATTTTGATTTTCAATAAGACATTGGATGAGAATCTGATGCATATTCAGAGAGCCTTTGAGAATTTAAGAGAAGAGAAACTATTGATTAATCTGAAGAAATGCAGTTTTGTGAAGAGGGAGTTAGTGTATTTTGGGTTTGTTGTCTCAGCAGAAGGTCTCAAGATGGACCCAGAGAAGGTGAAGGCTATTCTGGAATGGCCTACCCCAAGAACTGCTACCGAGGTGAGATCTTTCCATGGTTTGGCCAGTTTTTATAGAAATTTCATTAGAAACTTCAGTAGTACTTGTGGACCCCTGACTGAAACAATGAGAGGAGATAGAAAACAATTCAAGTGGAGCACTCGAGTGGCAAAGAGTTTTAAACTATTGAAACAGAAGGTAATAGAGCAGCCTATTCTAGCCCTCCCATATTTCAACAAGTTGTTTCAGGTGGATTGTGATGCCAGTGGTTGTGCCATTAGAGCAGTGTTGAGCCAAGAAGGTAAGCCCATTGCCTATTTCAGTGAAAAGTTAAATGATGCCAAGAGAAAGTATTTTGTATATGATGAAGAATTTTATGCGATAGTTCAAGCATTAAATAAATGGAGACATTATTTTTTTCCAAAGGAATTTGTACTATATACTAATCATCAGGCCTTGCAGTACCTAAATAGTCAAGGAAAATTAAATCAGAGGCATATGAAATGGGTAGAATTTTTATAGAGTTATACCTTTTTTTTGAAACATAGGAGTGGGAAGTCAAATAGGGTTGCAGATGCCTTAAGTATGAGGCATATATTGATGACAAAGATGTAGATTGAAGTGGTTGGGTTCAATGAACTTAAGACATTGTATGTAGAAGATCCTAATTTTGCAGAGGCTTGGAAAGCTTGCAAGGAACCTGTTACAGTAGACAGAACAAGGTGGCTGGATTTCATAATCCAAGATGGCATGTTATTAATGGGAGTGGTGTGTATCTCGAGGGAGTTCCATGAGGGAGAACTGCTAAAGGAGAAGCATAGTGGAGGAATGGTAGGACATTTTGGCCGAGATAAGAACATTGCCATTATCAGTGAGCATTATTATTCGCCTCAATTGTCACAGGATGTGAAGAAGTTTGTACAAAGTTGTAGGGTATGTCAGATGGCTAAAGGAGTGAGCCAGAATACAGACTTATATCAGCCCTTACCTGTACGAGAGAGGCCATGGGAGGATATAAGTATGGACTTTGTTCTTGGTTTGCCAAGGACAATGAGGGAATGATTTAGTTTTTGTGGTGGTTGATAGGTTTTTGAAGATGACACATTTCATTCCATGTCAGAAGACCCATGATGCAGTCCATATTGCTGACTTGTTCTTCAAAGAGGTGGTGAGGCTACATGGTCTTCCAAAGAGTATTGTTTTAGATTGTGACACCAAATTTGCGGGGTACTTTTGGAGGACCTTGTGGAAGAAGTTGAAGACAGAGTTGAAGTTCAGTTCTACACACCATCCACAAACAGATGGGCAGACAAAGGTTGTTAACAACAGTTTGAGTAACCTACTAAGATGTTTGGTTGGAGATAAACCCAAGGGATGGGACTTGATCTTACCCCAAGCAGAATTTTCTTACAACAATTCTATCAACAGAAGCACTAGTAGATCACCATTCCAGATTGTGTATGGAGGTAGCCCCAGAACAACTCCAGAATTGAGGAAGATGGACCAAGAGAAGAAAATAAGTGTTGAAGCTAAAGATTTTGCATAACACATCAAGGATATACATGAGAAGGTAAGAGAACATATTAACAAGATGAATATACAGTATAAGGCTAAGGCAGATCAGAAGAGGAGGTATAAGGAGTTTCAGATTGGTGATGAAGTGATGGTCCACTTGAGGAAAGAAAGGTTTCCAGTGGGAACATATAACAAATTGAAGATGAAGAAGTTCGGTCCCTGTAAAATTTTGAAGAGGCATGATTTAGGGAATGCATATGAGGTAGAGTTGCCAGATGGATTCAACATTTCCCCTGTGTTCAACATTTCAGATTTGATTTGACAGAGTATCATGAAGGTGGTGTAGAGGAAGTACCAACAATGGAACAGTGTGGGATTCTAGCACCTACTTCAGAAAAGGAGGAGATTGAAGAAATCCTGGATAGTCGTGTGGGAAGGAGTGCTAGGAACAGGCAGTATGAAGAATATCTAGTGAAATGGAAAGGAAGGCCTATTGAAGATTCATCCTGGTTGCCTAAGGTAGAGGTTGACCATTTGGGTTTTCCTCCACCATCTGAGATGTGAGGGGGTCACTTCTCAAATTACCCTGGGTGTCTGATGCAGGAGCATCCAGTGGTGTAAGGGCAATCTTGCATCACCCAAAAATAGTTAAATTTCAAGTTTATTAGTTTTTAGATGTTTTTACATTTTTGGATACCCTTTTCGTCATAATGAAATTCCCAACTTATGGTTTTTATTTTCTATTCCTGGGTTGAAATATATTGCAGTTTAGTTGCCCAAATTTGCACCTAAAAATCTTATAAGTTAGATTTGAGGCACTTAGAGTTCCCAGATCAGCCCTGAAACTTGTTGAAATCAGCATAGTATATTTCGAGTGCATTTTTGACTTTGAGACCTTTCCAACGGTTCAAATGGTTCACGAATCAAAGTCCTGGATCAAAAGTTATGGCCCCGGGAAGTTGGCGCACTTTCTAGAAGATACAATTGCAAATTTTCTTTTGAAATTTGAACTTCAAGTTGTAGTTTTTTAGCGCCAAACTTCCTAAACTCAAATTTGGATTTTTTTTAGCTCCAAACAAAAGAGGAGCTCTATTTATGGGCGGGTTTCTAATTTTTGGGTAACTTTTTGGGGACAAGCTCACATATTGTGAAAAGGTGATTCTGTAGCTTTCTGTAACTTGCATGTATTGTAGAACTTGGGGATTTGAGGTCCTCTGCATGTAAGAAGCTCCATTTTATGAATCATAAAATTATTCTCTTATTTGTGGGTTATTTTGTAAGTCTCGGGTTGCGCCTTCATCAATTTGTGTATAGAACTAAGAGGAATGGATCAAGCATTTAGATATTTAAAAGGTTTATGTGTAAGATTAGAGAAGGACAAGAAGAGGATTCAAGACAAACTTGAAGATAATATCCCAGGATGGGATCAAAAGGAAATGAAGAAGATTAAAGGAAAGTGTTAGAATATTCTAGGACTTCAAATAGTAGAAAAGATAGATTATACAGAAGAAGAAGATTCATTGTCTAATAAAAGTTTGTCTAAATCTTTAGCAGAATTAGAAAGATTATGCTCGTGTTCCAATACTACAAAATCTGAGACAAGTGGATTAGAGGATGAGAAGGATGGTGAGTTTATTTCTTCCTCTTTACAAAATGATGATGAAAGTTTCATATAGTCAAAGAAAGTCGAACAAGGTCATGTAACATATGCCTAGTCTTCTATAGATTCTATTTCCCTTCATTATTTCTTGAGTCTATTATATTTTTACCATAGTTTCCTATTATATTTCCCTTTCTTACGAATTTTTCTAAACTTGTCTTTCCCTACTAAGCCTGTTATAAGTGTTAGAAGGATTTAGTAAGAGGTTCACAACCTTAATAGATACAAGTTCTTGTATTAGTCTTACTAAGAGTCATGTTTTACCATTGTTATAATGGAGTAAGTAGAAAATATGTGTTAAAGGTCTTGGTGCTTTAAAAACTATTAAACAAAAGGCCTATAACATTTTAGTTAACTTTAGTGATTCCAGTGCTTTGTGTTCTTTCTAGAAATAAGAGAATATGGAAACTAATATCATCTTAGGATGGGATTTTTTGAGTATGGCATACTCTTAGGAAATCATAAGGAAATTTCATTTTAGTATCTGTGATTGGAAGATTTGATGAAAAAGGAAATCTTCTCCCAGAAGATCCATGGTCTTTTGCAATATGAAGGAGTAAGGAACTCCCTAAAGCCTATCAAAGATTGATTTTAGAAGATTTTCTATATAAAAATCTAGTCTCTATGTTCAAGAATGATGGATGGGGAAATATCCAACTTGTTCCAGGAACTCAAAAAATAATAATTTTGTCACCTGCTCTCAATAATGTAGAATTGGTGGTTTTAAAGAGTCTGGTGAGACAATATAAAATTTCTCACATTATATTTAGATGTAGAAATATCATTAATCAATTTCGTCATGATTTATATAGCATGGATGATTTAAATAGTATATTTAATATTGGTTGTAAGATTATATTATCTCAAAATGACACAATACAAAGCTGCTTCTCCACACATAACATTATATGATATTATATATTTAGTAGTCCATTTTATTTCTAGTTAGATTGGATAGTTGATTAAGCATACAAAGACCTTCCTCCTTGGAGAATGGTATGATCTAGATACTGGTAGATTTTCTCATAAGAAGATTGAACACTATTACTAGTTATAGTACACAATGGATTTTGATAATATATTCAATATCCCTTGTATCCACTTGTTACCTAATATTGGAAGATGATGCATCCTTGGCTGGGATAATGGATGACAATGCATCAACATGGTGAGAATAATTATTGTACATAATGTAAATTATCTATGTGAAGTCATGGTAGACCCTAATAATGTCTTAATAATGGGTGACATATTTTAGCTAGCACAAGGGCTTGGCTATGTCGTGATGTTAGCCATGTTAAGATCTGATAGCAGGATGCAACCTTGTTTTAAAAAGAAATATCCCTGTAGTCACTTATGGGTGTTAAGTGGGTCATTCTCACTTTATGGTGTCATAAAAGTGAAAATAAATATTGTAAATAAATAGTATGTCTAGGATAAAGTCATAGTAAATTCTAGAATAAAATATTATGGAGAAAGTCAAAGTAAAATGTGGACAAAAATTCAAAAGGTGGGGAAATTTCTAGACAAATCTTATGCATCATTCAAGTGTCATTTATGCATCTTATTCTAGCACATTAGAATAGGGTTTTGTCTTACTTCATATTTTCCTAGTCTTAGACACATTTAGGGATAGGGTTTTATGCAAATTTTATCTCTCATAAAATTTAAATACCAACTAGGGGTTTGACGAAGGAAAACCCCCCATTAGAAATCAAATTATCTTCTAGTTTGTAGGGTTTTTTTGAAGATTTAGATCTAGATTTCTATCAAAAAATAGAGTGCAGGTTGTGGGCTTCCATTTCCACTTTCAAATTTGTAGAAAATCCAAAGAGGATTGTCACCCATAGTGGTGAATTAGTCCCATTGCACTAATTTTTCATAATTTTTTACAATTTTAGGTACCCATTTGGAAAAAACAACTTTCTGGGTAGTTTCCCTGATCTAGGAATAAGTCAACTAGCTTGGCATAAGTGCCCTAGTTGGCTATAAAAAAAAATTCCAGAATTTCAAAGGTATCTATAGTATCTAGTCAGCTCTTCATTAGTTTCTAGGTTCATAGTGTGTTTTCTATGACTTTACATTTCTTAGTTTTAGCATCATTAAATCATCTTTCTTTCATATTATTGCATTATTACACCATAATTAGATACATTTAATCCCATTTACATTAATATTTAATGTAGACATTAGCATTTTGGACCCCATTCCTCTCATTTTAGGTGAAAAACCCTACAAGTGTTAAAGAAACCTTGGGTAATACAAAATCGTTGTTTACAAAATAAAAATAAACTACTCAATTACTTTGGTAATTTTGAATGCAACCTATTATTGCAACCATTTCCAATATATGTATCACATACATGAATCAATATTTCCATCACAAGTAGTGCCAAGTGATGTTTATTTCCTCTACTCAAGCAACAACCATATATATCTAGATTTAAAAATATATATATTTGTTCTTGCATCTATTGACAAGTTTAGGTTTGGATATCTATGCATGTTGTTTGAAAAAACACTTGTCATAGTGGTGGCTCACAATATTCATAGCACCTGAAGCTATAGAACATCAATCAACAATGTCTTATTGAAAATAACATAAACTATTTAATTATTTTGGTAACTTTAGAATGCTAAATATTATTGTGGTCATATATGTGGATTATTTTACTGTGTATTGTGGTTGTATATGTGGACTATTTTATTACTTTGCAACCATTGGCACTACATGGAAACCATAAATGAAATAATATTTTACAAGCTATTCAACAACAATCAATAGTTTGTATATATGTGCATTTAATTGTATATATATATTGATGTAGATTTTTTTTTGCAGCTACATATAGATGTATTGCATGCACTGGATGCATATGTAGGAATCTATTGCTTGGAAATATATAGACACAAAAAGTATGTGTTTCTTTTGTTGTGTTTCATTTCTCTTTTATTGTGTGCAAATGTGTATCTATGTGAAATTAGATGTACACAACATTCATATATACTACTCACCATGTTTATTGTTTTGGGAAGATAGTTGTTATTTGATTCATCGTCAAAAAGGAATTCTTACAATAATAGGCTTTATATCAAGCATAATAAGAGACATTGGTTTCACCATTCATCATAGTGGTGGACAATGTATGTTCTTACTTGAGGGTTTGGTGAGAGTGTATGAGGCTCAATGACCCAATATGGTAGGGTGGAGAGTAGGCCTTCTTGTGTTGTGTTTCATTTTACTTTCCCTATGTGTAGATATATATGTCTATGAAATTAGACATGGACAATATGCATCCCTATGTGTAGATATGTATCTATGTGAAATTAGATGCAAACAAGTGATATTGCTATGCTAACTTGTGCCAAGTGATGTTTATTTCCTTTTCTCTCATGGTGATTTCTCTATTGACAATTCCACCTATGGATATATATGTGTGTTTTATACATATAACTTTAGATGCATATATATCTCTATATATCTTCCTTTGTAAGCATATATGTAGACTCTTTTATTGCTTTCCAACCATCACTGCTACATGGAAATCATAAATGAAATAATATTTTTGGAGCTATTCAACAACAATCAACAATGCATATATATGTGCATCTAATTTTGGATACATATATATTGATGTAATTTTTTTTTTCAACTACAAATATATGTATTACATGAATTGGTTGCATATGTGGGAATTTGTTGCTTGGAGAAATATACACACAAAAAATTATGTGTCTCTTTTGTTTTGTTTCATTTTATTTTCCTGTGTGTAGATATCTATGTATGTGAAAATAGATGTAGACAACATTCACATATACTCCTCCCCATGTTTATTGTTTTGGGAAGATAGTTGTTATTTTTTTCATCCTCAAAGAGGAATTCTTACAATAATAGGCTTTATATTAAACGTAATAAGAAACATTGGTTTCACCTTTGATCACAGTGGTGGACAAATGTATGTTCTTGCTCAGGGGTTTTGTGAGAGCCTATGGGGCTCCATGACCCAATAATGTAGGGTGGAGAGTGTGGCTTCTTTTTTTCTTTCTTCATTTTACTTTCCATGTGTGTGGATATGTATGTTTGTGAAATTAGAGATAGACAAAATTCATCCCTATTTGCAGATATGTATGTATGTGAAATTAGATGCAAAAAACATTCATATATACTCCTTGCTATGTTTTTTCTTTTCATAAGATAATTAATATTTTTTTTTAATCCTATACTTAAACTTCTTCACAAAAAATTATTGCTACTTGGCATGGCTTGGTCCTGTGTCCATTCATCCAAAATTGTTGCAACAATTGATAAAAGAATGGGTTTATATGTTTCAATTAATGGTAGTATTTTTCTTATTTGAGAGCAGCAAAGTGCATTTATTTAAATTGTTCCTATTTTTCAAAGTAATAAAATAGTTTATGCTATTCTCTATAAGCATATTTTTCATTATTTTTTTGTGGCTGCGAATAAATTATTTGATTCATGGTTTTTGTGTAGTAGGAATGGTTCCAAAGTAATAAAATAGTTCATTTTCTTCTCAATAATGAATTGTTGGTTGTATTTGTATGGCTTGAAGGATAGTTGTTATTTGTCTAGGCCTCAATAAGGATTTCACCAATGTTTCATCTGACACTTAATATACAACCTCCCATTGTAGTAAATCCTTATTAAGGTCTATACAAATAACAACTATCTTTCATGAAGAACATGGATTATTTTATTAATTTGCAAACATTGTCACCACCGAGAAACCATACAAAAATTAATGTCTATACCAACTGGCATTTAATTTTTTTGGCCTTCTCAATCCACACACCAAATGCTTTTAATTTAAAAATTAAAAAAATATGCCACCCTTTTCTTGATCAGAATCTGGACATTGAAAGGGTTAAAAATCAAGAAGGTTGATGAAAATTCTAGCCAAATTTCACACAATTGAGGAAAACCACACAATTGAAGTTTTCCATAATTTTGTCATTTTATTTCTTATTTTTAATCTTCTTGTGTTGGTCGAGTGCAGAGTATATTGCTACAACATGTGAGTTCCTAAAGTTATGTTACATATGTCGATATTGATACACTTGCATAACTTAGAATGATAGGCTCTATATTAAGTGTAATAACAAAACCTTTGTAGATAATTTCAAAAAAAATCTATGTTCTTGCAAAAAAACCAACCAATAATATACATTTCCCATCACTATGATCAATGGTGGCATTAATGTATCATATAACATTTTAAACATAGCTTATCATTCCAAGAGTGTTCCAATAGAATAAACATATGGATAAGTGTGTATCAATGTTGTTTGCATCTACTATGACATACATACATATATGCACATAGGGGACATGCATTGTCCATCATTCTAATCAATTGTGTCATTACCAAGAATTCTGTATTGCTTTTGGAACCATTGCCCCATGCAAAAAATGTCAAATAACATCCAACCACCTTCATAGAAACTTCACAATAGATGATTGAACTTGCACCTTCATAGAAGCTCACCCTCCTGGAATCAACATTAATTGATGTATGCTTTCCATGTAGTGGTGATGGTTGTAACAAAACTTGCCATTTAAAACCTCAGAAAACATAGTGAAAGTATTTACAATTTTCAATAAGGAATTTTTGGGTGTTCTTATGTGGCTTTACCTATTGTTAGAGCTATGAGCTAGGATGGTGAGTTTCTCTGAAGGTTGAAGTTTGATTGCCTTATTCAACACATGTATCAGTACATACATATATCTATAAGTTTACATTCATCTATATATGTATATTGTCTACATCTAATGCCACATAAATATGTTTCTACACAAAAAAATTTAGAGTGCATATTTCCAAGCAACATATTCCTACATATTCATCCAATGCATGATGTCGGTTTCCAAGGCTTGGCTATTATTTCTTTGAGCCTCAAAAATGAACTATCATAATGATAGGCTCTATATTAGGTGCAATAAGCAACATTGGTTTCATCATTGATCATAGTGGTGGACAATGTATGTTCTTGCTCGTGGGTTTGGTGAGAGCCCATTAGGCTCCATGACCCAATATAGTAGGATGGAGAGTAGGCCTTCTTTTTGTGTGTTTCATATTTTTTTTGTATGTGTAGTTATGTATGTCTATGAGATTAGATGCACATAGCATTTGTATGTATGGTAGACTATATATTAAGTGTAATATTAAACATTGATCTCTATATTTATTATAGTGGTAGAAAGTATACCTATTCTTTGCATGAAATTTCACATACATATTCCCACACATTCTTTTTGTGTGTGTGTGTGTGTATCTGCACTATAGATTCCTACAAATGCATCTAGGGCATGCAATGCCTACATATGTTCTTGAAAAATAGAATCAACACCAATATATAGGTATTTAAAGTTAGATGCACCTTTTTAGTTATTATTTCTTTTAGCCTCAAAAAAGAGTTGTTAGAATGATAGGTTGTATATTAAGTGTAATAAGAAACATTGGTTTCACCATTGATTGAAGTAGTGGACAATGTATGTTCTTGCTCGAGGGTTTGGTGAGATCCTATGGTGCTCCATGATCTAATATGATAGGGTGGAGAGTAGGCCTTCTTTTGTTGTGTTTCATTTTATATTTCCTATCTACTCTTTAGCTGCATTGTTTCTCTTTAAGTTGGTGTTTGCAAGCATTTTATTGTCTTCATCATATTATGGTTCTAGGCTCTTCAAATGTGTTCAAGTTCCAGTCCTACATCAAGTGTGGAAAAAAAAAGCTAGTAAAATTTCAAACAACCCAAATCTATTATGTGTAGCATAAATACTACATATATAAAAATTGTCAACCCAAATACTTGCAACAAACACCCACACTAGCTTGTCCTTCCTTGGCTAATTTTTAGAATGATAGCCTATATAGTTAATGAAATGCCATTTTATTCATAAACATGAAATTATTTCTCATTGATGAGCATGTTTCTTTTGCAAATAGAAATTTCCATAACTATAATCAGGGTATGTACAGGATCATCATGGAAAAAACAGACCCTTAAGTGGCAAAAAATTCAAAAAAATTAGAGTTAGGCAACTTGATGTAAAAATTTGAATAAGTTATCTATCTTATTTGAAAAATATGTAAGAATAGAATCTATAGAAAATTGAATATAGTTTCTAAACTACTAGGTTTATTAAAAAAAAAAAACTATTTGGTTAAAATTTGAAATTTTAATGTAGTAATACTTAAATTTCAGGGAAAAAATAAGAAGTAGGTGTTTGTCTAACCACCTAACCACAATAAAATGATAATATTTTTTATAAGATTTTAGATATAAGTAGAGGACTTCGTGTCGATGTGATGCATATTTTTGTAATTTTTTTCCAAGTAAACAATTAATTATAATTTTTTATTACAAACTTTAAAAATATAAAAACTTGTATGTCTAACCACCTTAACTTGGTTAAAACTTCATGAAATTAATTAATTTTTTTAATCTTATAGTATGTTAAGTATAGAATGTGATGCATGTTTCAGATTCAAAAAATGTGATACCATTTGAAAGCTATAGATGTTTTTCAATCAACCTGTCAATCAGGACTTTAGTCATAATTCAAATAGAAAATGAATAATAATTATTTATTAAATTCAAAGTAAATAATATTTTATATTGGTGGAAAGTTGTGAATCTCCTTTAAAAATCCTTTTTGTTTCATAAATTTTGGGTAAAAAAAAGTTGTCAGCCACATACCCTACACATACCCATCATATCACCACTTTTTGGTCCATCATGATCCTGTGCATACCCATCATGGGATATGCAGTTATTTGGCTAATTATTCATGAAGCATGTGTCACATTTATAAAGATTGCAAGAATGAAGAAACAAAGGACCTATTTTGGGCTATAGAGAATGTAGTGAAATGCTACAAAATTTGTGGCATTTGTCATGACTTATAAATTCAAGGAATTTTCCAAGAAATTACAAGTCATGCTATTTTCCATTGATTTTGTAGCATTTTTGGATACATGCACTGTAGGACAATAGTGTTTTGATGTGTCTTCCTTAGATTTTTCACATGATGATTATTTGTATTACATGCTACTTATTTGTATACTTCAACACAATTGCTCCAAAAAACATGTTCACCACTCCCAACTATATAATATTTGCATTACACTAAAATATTTGATGAACCAGTTGTAAATATTAAATATGGTAGGGTGGAGAGCATGCCTTCTTTCCAAACAACATTCATATGCATAACAGGATGTATCTAACTGTAATATTAAAAATATTGATCCCAACATTGATTATAGTGGTAGACAGTTTATGTTCCTTCTTGGGGGTTTATTGGGAGCCCTCAAGGCTCCATGTCCAAAATGGTGGGGTGGATAGTAAGCCTTCTTTTAGTGTGTTCCTAATTCTATTGCTTTGTTGCTTATAGAACTGGTTATACATTAAGACTACTATATTATTTAATATTTCACCAAATTTTTTTATATGTGGACATGTATGTATGTGAAATTACTTATAAACAACTATCATAGATACATCTACATTTAAACTCATTGAAACATATAAATATATACATCTTTGCAACTTCTGCTTTCCTTGCTTCCTATACATCACACCCATATGCACCTATGTTTAGAACTTCTCATTTTGGTTCTTGTTGTCCATGATGCTACTAAACAGTTGTGACTTTTTTAGTTGGATTGACCTCTTTAGTTATGCCATTGTTCTTTAAGTTGGTTTTTGCAAGAATTTTATTATTTTCCTCATATAATGGTTGTAGGATCCTCAATTTTTTTCAAGTTCTAGTGCTAAATCAAGCGTGGACCAAAAAAAGGCATCAAAATGCCAAAGAAACCAACTCTATTATGTGCGACATAGAGACTAGATTTGTGCAAGTTGTTGAGCCAAATAATTGCAGCAAAGAGCCCTAGTAGTTCATCCTTGCTTGATCCTTCCTGATCAAGTAGCGACACCACAATTGGTATCGAGCTTTTTGGAATAACATGCTTGCTTCTATAGTCTTGCACCCCCCATCCCTTGCCATATTCCACACAACCTTCCTTGTAAAGGTGCCTCAACAATAGGTGGTTGTGGATCTCAGCAAAACCTTGTCAGGCATGGCTTCCCATCCATGTTGTCAGCCTACCACCATTTAAATAGTATGTTTGGATATTTTTTTACATTGAAATTTAGTCCTTCCATTGGCATATTGATGCTTTGTTTGATTTGAAATTTTTTAGTGTTTGTAAGGAAAGCTACATTGGCATAAAAGTATGAGAATCCAACACAAACACCATTTTTTTACATTATACTTCTGAAAATGGCATCCATAGATTTATTTTAGTGAAAAGATGGATCTAGGACCATATCCTCTTGTCCTTGCAAAGCTTACTTAGGTTGAAGAAATTCTTATAGCTAGAGTTGCTATAGTTTTACAAGTGACCCATGCTAGAGGAGGCCAATGAAAATATAGTGGTCATACTATAAGCTTCCCTCAAGACATCGCAACCATTACAACTTTGTTACCACAATTCCTACATGATGTTGAATTGGTGATTGTTTCAAGAACTAGAATTTATGGGATCCACTATTATTTCTATGTTGAAAAAATAATTTCATGGTTGCATTGATATACAAAATTGAGAATGAGTCATACTATAGTGATGTTGCAATTGATTTTGATGATTTAAATTTGTTACCTGCTACAAGTATTGACATCTCTGATATTTTTCACATAATGAAAGAA
Source organism: Sequoia sempervirens (assembly GCA_007258455.2). NCBI lineage: Eukaryota > Viridiplantae > Streptophyta > Pinopsida > Cupressales > Cupressaceae > Sequoia > Sequoia sempervirens. The sequence goes on from VDFB02241974.1 coordinate 19,053, forward strand.
CCAATACATAACATAGCTAAAACTAGTGGAAACTCTGAAAAGTGTTGCTAATGAGGAAGCTGAGCTTGAGGACTCATCATAATTTATTCCACTGATGCCCAACCCTCCCCACGAATTGCAAGAAATTATAGATGCCTTGCAGATTGAAGACATTAGTCAAGATATTTTTCCTTGGCTTGAGATAATTTTTCACCCTATCAATCAATACAATAAAAAAGGGTTAGTAAGCATGGATTTTCCAACATTATTCCCCACTAGAACAGTGACGCCCCTACAATTGAAAAGCATACAAGTTCACTTACATGAATATGCATTGCACTTGATGAGACACTCTGATAATAGATTTTGAAAGTATGATATATTTATATATTACCTTTATAATTTAATAATGAGACATTGAAGCCTACAATTAGCTTCTATTTTCATGGAAACAAACTTGGAAGAAAGGATCCCAAATTTTGTGGTTGATTTGTAAAACTTGCTTCGGGATGCACCAGACACCCAAATAGTAAACCAACTTGTTCACTTTGGTGCATCTTTGCGAGGGAAACACTCATATTGGTGCAAGTGTCAAAAAGAGCTCGCGACAATGATCCACCATCTTGGCACACTGACTCCCTTCTTCACTTTAAGCTCTATAGACACAAAATGGCCTGATTTACACAAGTTACTCAATCCCGGTTCCCAACCGCATATGCCATACTCCTAAAAATGCTCCATGGAAAATGCATCCGTAAACCACATATAACAACCTTTTACATGCACTTGTGGTTCACCATTTTCCATGAAGAGGTTATTGAGAAGATTTTCCATACAAAGGATTACTCATATAGGCATGAGTGGCAACACCGTGGATCAACACATGTCCATGGTTTCTTGTGGCTTCCATGATCCCTAAATATGGACATGCTTGATTGGTCCAATGCAAATGAGTTTCAACACAAAAAAAGATTCTTCAATTGCTATGTTTAAGCATGGAATCCTTGTTCACTAGAACAACTAATATCAAGAATCCACCATTCTTCTTTGGAGGACCCATGTTTGCTTGATAGTTAACAAATTTGTTTCATTTTCCAAATGGTGGATTATGAATAGCTATTGAACATGATGTAGAGGCATAAAAAATATACTCAATACACTTGCCTTAGGAAGAAAGGCCACCAATTACAATGTCACTACAAAGCTCTATGGAATACACAACCATCATCAACATTGGAAATTGAAAGTGAATCGAAAAAATACTATAAGCCAGCAAGAAGTGTTGAGTGTGTTAATAGACACAACCTTGAGATGCTTGAAATACAAGTAAACATAGATTGATAGCCATTCTTGTCAAGACAAATTGTGCTAAACTACATTTCCAAATATGCATCAAAGTTTGGAAAAAAGGCTAAAAGCTATATTGATATCTTGTAGAGGCTTGCAAATACAAATTCATCTAGGGATAAAGCATTACTTTCCTATCAAAAATTCATGATGAACTTGGTTGCAGATCATGACATCGGTGTACAAGAAACATGTCATATACTACAAAAGTTTCCCCTTGTCATGCCAAGCTGACATTTCCTATATTTGAACATGAGTAGGCAAACATTCCACCATTTGAAAAAAAATGATAATGGTGATGATATTTTAAGTGGTTATATTTATTATTACATTCAAAGAATAATTGAGATGGACACTATATCCCTTATTCAATCTACACAATTGTATACATATCAAAAAAATCACAAAGGTGGGGGTTAGCATTTGTGACCACACCCTGCTATCATTATTGTTTACCTGCTATTCAATTCTGCCCCTCTGGAGCATTGTGATACCTTTAAAACATTTTTTTGGTCAAAATTGCTACTATACAAGCCTTTTTGAAATGTTGAAGTAGACATAGGCCTCACTAGAAATAGTATAACATAGAACTGGAGGCTATTTCATGTTGTTGGCTATCACCCTTGGCATGTCAATAGAGTTATTGCTCCCCCCACCAATGAAGAGGAAGGTGATAGTGATACCAAAAATGACCAATATCTACCTCTCGTAAATGAATATGAATGGGAGTTTTTTTCTCACCTTGGTGCTATAAACAATGTTTGCTTTGACTAGCTACAACTACTAAGTAGATGGGAATTCAATTTAATTCATGTGAGAAGCACACCATGTTCCTAAGAATCTACATAACATTGTTGTAGAGTTCATCTCAACAAGTAAATTAAATACAACTAAACATACTATTTTCCCACCGGTTGCACCTACACTTTTTCATTAGCTATCTCCTAAGCAAAAAATTACTCCAAATATCATTGAACAACACCATCTTGGCCCATATTCATCATCACCATTGCATATGATTATTCAAGGTGCCACTAGTATAGGTCAATAATTTCTTATAAAAAAAATTTGAAGAACACTATATATGCATCACCAAATCAAAGAATGAATCCTTTGCTTGCTTTGGTGCCAACGAGGGTGGCCACTAATAATATATGTGCCTCTTAGTGCATACAACTCTTTGGATACCAATTAGAGATATGAATCCATTAAAAGGATAGCCATTGACCATATTTCAAGAGGACTTAAAACATATTAAGTACATCTTAATTGATGAAATGAGCTTCTTGAGGGCCAAGTTGTTACTCAAAATAGATAACAAATTGCGGCAAGCATTTCTTGCTAGACATATGCAACCATTTGGTGGTGCCTTTGTTATACTTGTGGGTGATCTAGGATAGTCACTACCCATTTTGGACATGCTTATCTATGCTTCTCACTCCATATTCTTGGCTCTTCGGCACACTTTTAATGTTATTTTCATGCTCAAAATAGCCTTCCTCCAGTATGGACAGTCTAATGCACAACAACAGTTCTATAGCCTCCTTTTGAATATTAGAAATTGTCAAGCATCTTAGGCTGATTGAAAAACTCTTATAAATTTAACAAACGCCATGCTTTCAACTAAATAAAACTAAGAGTTTGATGCAACTATTCACTTATTCCCAACAAATAGGTTGGTTACCTTGCATAATAGAAAAAAAAAATAGCAGTTAAATGTTCCCATTACAATTAGTACTACTAAAACTACTCAACAAAACATATGTGATTATGGAAATAATGAGAAAATTCAAGTAGAGATCTTACTTTCAATTAGTGAACAAGTAATGTTAACAACAAATCTTTGGGTGGCAACTAGCCTGGTTAATGGATCATTGGGTTTTGTCAAGTCTATCGCATATGATAGGGGTGCTAAACCATCTCAACTTCCCCAATATGTTCTTGTCCACTTCCCAAACTACATTAGCCCAACATAGGATCAAGAAAAACCATAAGCCATCCCCATTCTCCTAATCACACGAGGAAACCAAACATAGCTCCCCTTGACAATGGCTTGGGAAATAACAATACATAAATCCCAGGGCTTGACACTGGAGAGAGCTACAATAAATATTAGAACTAAAGAAAGACAATGACTAACATTCAAAACTCTTTCCCATGTAAAATAAATAACAAGAATACATATAGATCTGCCTTACTCTAGATTACATTCCTACAAATACAATGCACTTCAAATTAAAGAAGAGGATCACCTCCAACAATTGTGTGCATTTCCATCATGATGAAATGTTTCTATTCTTTATGGTAACTATACCAGTTCTCCTCTCCCTCTTCATTTCAATGCATTTATAATTTCCACCATTTCTAATTTTGCTTCCTTGTCCTTCCCTCCATAGTGCAGCTGCAATAATGGTTGTTCAATTCTTGCATTATGCTTCTCGTCTCCTCCAATGGAAAACCTAAATTCCTTCATCTTCTTTGGTTAACCATATAACATTTATATTTAATTTTTCTCCAAATACCTTCCTCTTCTTTGGTCAAAGATGTCACTTCCAGTGCTCTCACCTTTGAACCATTTGTGTCTAACTATATCAGATTCTAACCAATTTATATTGCAAACATTCTCAGCTATAACTACAAATATTGGCAATGCTTAATAGCTTTGCAGTTACAAGTTTCACATGGTGTACGATCTACAACTACATTTCATTTATATTCAAGGTAAGGTTATATCTCCTTTATTCCATCTCTTATTTTACAATTGTATCTCAAATTTTTTGTCACAAATGATTCAACTATATATACTTTTAAAAATGTATAACACTGATTTCAACTGAAAAAAATTCTCAGGTGCCAAAACATAATTATATGGGAGTTATAATTGTAAACATACTATATCCTGCTCTTTGCACAAGGTATGCCTACTTCTTGTTTATGTGATCTCTTCTATTGTAGATGCATTTCATATTATTTGTTATAAACTATAGAACTATTTATATTTCCTAATTTAGATATTTCCTACTAATGGCACATGTTCACCACACTAAACTTCACATTTTCCTTGTGTCTAACTATATCTACTTAAAACCATTTTAGATTGCAAACCTTCTCAAATATAACTACACATCTCCATAATATTAAATAGCTTTTTGATCACATGTTTGGCATGGTGTATGAGCTTCAACTACATTCTATTTATACAGAAAGGAAGGCTACATGTCCTTTATTGCATCTCTTATTTCACAACTACACGTCAAATTATTTTTCATAAATGATACAACTATATATACTTTAAAAAATGTATAACACTAATTTCAACTTAAGAAAATTCTCAAGTGCCGAAACATTGGTTTCACCATTGATCATAGTGGTGGAAAACGTATGGTTTTTCTCAAGGGTTTGGTGAAACCCCATGAAGATCCATGACCCAATATGGTAGGGTGGAGAGTAGGCATTCTTTCATTATGTTCATACTACATCCCATTGCATCCACAAGGTATGCCTACATCTTATTTATTGAATCCATTATATTGCACATGCATTGCATATTATTTTTTATAAATTATAGAACTCTTTATATTTCCTAATTTAGATATTATCTACCAATGACACATGTTCATTGCACCAAACTTCACATTTTCCTTTGATTTTAGTAGAACATACTCAAGAAAAACAATCCTATTTCACATAAGGGAGTAATGTCTTAGTCAATGATCTTTTTTTTTTTTTAGACTGCAGGAATCAGGTAGCACGACCCCCTATAAACTGCAGTGCGCCTGGTAAACTTTTTAATGTGATCGGCGGCGCTGGCACGACATAGTCAATGATATTTCATCTTAGCTTATATTCATGAATTTTTTTCATCTTTGCATGACATTAGATATTCTATTAAGTCCTCCTTGCTATAAGGCTTTTAGCTAGGGTCTATCAACTAGTCTTATTTTTAGCTTTTCAGGAGTCTGAACATTGATAATGGTTTGAGTTTTTGTTATGATCCTAAAATTGTTGATTTTTCAAATTGCATAATGGAGATTTTGAGGAAGTAATGTCTTATAAATGACCTTTGGGAATATTCATAGTGACTACAAAATTGTTCAGACTAGTGAAATAAACAATTGTATGAAACCATAATCTCTCAAGATATATTTTGATTGTAAGTAAAGGAAGATTTAAAATTTGTATCAATCTTCAATAGAATTTTGTGAATGAAATTATCTCTTTACTATTATGGTTTTGAATGACCTATGTAAATACACTTATTCAAAATTTGTATGTGCTATTCCAAATCAATTATATTCTAAAATTTCACATAATTGTATTATCCTTTTGAGATAATGTATATCTATCTCAACCTCATATATGCCCTATTTTCTTAGCATAATGGTATCATAAAAGGGTTATTAATGATGCCATGAAGATTTTTACATGTGGTCACTTGATCTCTCTCAAGTGTTACTATGCCTGGCTATTACATACCTTCTTTTTCTTGGATGTAGATTGGCTTTGATCTACTTACAATTTATGTTCTTGTAAAACAACCAACCAAGAACATACATTATCCATTGTTGTGATTAATGGTGGCATCAATGTTCCATACAACAATTAAATTATAGTTTATCATTCCAAGAATGTTCAAATAGAATAAACATAGGGATTAGTATGTATTAATGGCGTTTGCATCTACTATGGCATACATGCATATCTGCACATAGGGAAAATACATTGTCCATCACTTTGAACAATGGTGGCATAAATATTTCATATAACACTTAAAATATAGCTTATCATTCCAATAATGTGTTAATATGTATCAATTTTGTTTGCACTTGCTATGAAATACAACCAAATCTGCACATGGCATTATTAGTCACTATGATCAATGGTGACATCAATATTCCATATATCACTTAAAATACAACTTATCATTCCATACATGTAGATATGTGTGTATCTTATGCTTAATTCCTTCTATTTGTGTACATATCCTTGCCATTTATACTTCTCCTATGCATATTGGCTCATCATTGTAAATCACTACATGCAACTACTAGTTCTATAGCATGAGAGAATCTTGTTAGAATATTGATTAATCTGTAGTCAACAAATTTTTCTCCCCTACACCATGTATATTTTTCCCACAACTTTTTTTTTTACCTGCTAGAATTAATTTATGGTAGGTGATTTTTAATTTGAATTGTAGTGCCCATTTTTCAGCTAGAATATGCAAACAAAAAGAAAGAATGTTAGGGTTAGTAGGTATAGTTGATTTTTGGGATTGGAAGACCCTACAATAGTAGAAGAATATTCAGTAGAAGATAGGGAGATAGCATCATAGCCTAGAAGGTAATGTTTATTAGACACATTAAATGAATAGTATATAGCTACAACACTATAGTAAGCATTGGTTTAGGTGTTTGAATAGTTCTATGTTTTGGATGACAATCCAAGGTGAAAGTGATGTATTTTGCATTGTAAAATAGAGCTAGTACTCTACAGTTTTTGTAATTTTGGAAAGAAAAGGAGAATATAATATAAATCTATGTTTTCTGTATTTATATTTTATGTTGTCTCTGTGCATTTTTCTAATTTTTCTATTCTTTCCTTTGTCCAATTACAACACTGATTTTGTGTTTTGTTTCCCCCTACCTAACATCAAGTGGTATCAAAGCCTAGTTTTTCTAGGAAATTAGTTTATTGTGGATGTGTTGAAAATCCCTAGGTTATCTAGGCATTAGTCTATTTTCTCGATTTTGAGAAAAAAATGGTTGGAGATGAGAGCAAAGGTTGGCAACAACCACCAAATTTTGATGGGAAAAATTAAGGGCATTTGGGCCAAGACGATGAGAACAATCTTGGTTACTAATGACCAATGGGAGTTGGTCATCAATGGTTTCAATGATATTATAGACCAAGAATCCTTTGCAACCCTTTCAAATGCACAAAATAATCAGCTAAAAGAAATAAAAATGAAGGATGCAAAATCCCTCAGTTTCATTGAGGCAACCTTAATAGAGGCTATTTTCCCACCTATTGCTATGGTAAATTATTCAATAAAATACTTTTAAATACTTCAAAATAGATATAAGAGGACTAATAAAGTCAGATTGGTGAAGTTACAGTTAAGAAGATATTTTGAAACTCTACAAATGAAGGATGGTGAAGCAATTTTATATTTTCACACTAAACTTTCTACCTTGAGGATTCAATTGAGAATTAATGGGTAAAAAATGTAAGAACAAAGGATTTTTTTTAAAATCATAAGTATGCATTCTAATTTTGATCCTATAGTAAGAATTCAAGGCTTAGACCAATGTAAGAGGCTGGGGGAAAGGAAGAAACAATAGAGGAAAAGGTCAAAGAGGTGGAGGAAGAAGCAATTCTAGAAGAGGAGACTTAAATAGCCAAGAGGATCCAAGCAACTCAAAGTCAACATACCAAAACCAAAAGAAGAACAACAATTCAAATCATAGGTAGATGAAAAAAGAAACATGCAATTCTATTACTATCATAAGTATGGTCATTATGCTAGTGAGTGTAGGAAGAAACAACATGACCATGTGAGTCAAAATACAAATGTAGAAAATGAGAAAAAGGCTAAAAATGAGAAACAATCTAATGTATTCATTGTTTTTGAAACCCTATTGAGTGTAGTAGTGATGACATGTGGTACTTAGACAATGGATGTAGCAACATGAGTGGTAAAAAAAAAATTTCCTCCATAGACAACAACATAAAAATCAAAATCAAAATCGGAAACAATGAGAAGGTTCCTATCATGGGAAAATGTGTTGTCAACATTCAAACAAAGAATGGTGAGAAGTAGAATATCCAAGATGTCTTTTGTGCCCCTGGCATAAAGTATAACCTAATGAGCATTAGACATATGGTCCAAATTGGTTATAAAATCTTGATGGAGAATGAAGAGTGCAACAAATTCAACAAAGGAGGTGGCAAGAAAGTGATGGGAGCAGTGTAGATGATAAGAAATAGAATTTTTATGTATACACTCAAATTTGGTCTAGAGAAAATCAATTAAATGCAAGTTATTTAATTAATAAATCTTTAATTCTTCTACTTATAAATAAATTGAAAATTTTATTTATATAGTTCACTTTCTTTAAATTCTTCCTATTTTAAATCATTTTCTTCATACCTTAATTAAATAAACAACTTTAATTAGTTTGTTTTATTTAATTAACTCCCTCTTATTAAATTTGAATTTAATATTCAAATTTAGTAACATTTCTACTAACTTCTCTAGCCTTCCACCTTATCATGTGTCTCATGAAATTAAATATTCTTAATATTTAATTGGCATTTATCTTCAACAAATTCTAACCAATTTTGAGACACTTGGCTTTCACCTCCATTTGATTCCTCTTCACACTTGGCAATTTATTCTTCTAAAGGGAACACACTCACTCCTTGATTCTCTCTAACCTCTTCACATTTGACCATGCATCTCTCTAGGTTGAATCCAAATCATTGAATCCTGCCACATAGGTTGAGGCCTTGGAAAATCTTTAAATAGAACCTCATTTACAACAATTTAGATAGAAAGCTAAGCATAATTAAACTCTGCAGAATTTTAGAGAGAATTATCATTCTAGTATTAGAATTATAGCATTAGCATTTAGCTGTATCTTACTTAAAGTAGATTTATCTTGGAATTACCATTAGCTACATCTTAATCATAGTAGTTTAATTGAATCATCTCCATTAGCAATATCATAGCATCATCATTAAAATTTGCATATCATCTGCAACATTTTAGCAATCAATCATGTAGAAAGATTTCTTGCATTTCTAGCATCTCATTCTTTAGGTTGTCATTTGGAAAGTCATGAACATACATAATCTGAGAGAAAAATGACTTGAAAAATCCTTGGAGATAGAGGAAAATGAGACGCCATTGGAGAGTTTGTTGTTATGACTTGATTATCATTTGAATTCTATAATATCATGTTACATTGATATGTTCTATTATTTGGTTATGCACTCACATATTTTATACAGACATAAAATTGGAACCCATCGTGTGGATTAGCCTCATTTTTAACATTTTTTAGCAAGTTCTCCTCTATAGGTTTGATCATGAATTTCAATTTAGCACACTTGAAGCTTCTTTCAATACATATATCTGACTTTTGGTGCATCTAGTCTCTGTTCTAGCACATTTTCCTACTCTTCTAGTGCATCTAGGCCCTATTCTAGCACATATACCTGATCTTCAAGCACATCTGGAGGATTTCATTTCTCTTTTATGCTTTCCATATTAGAGAATTTAGGGTGTTTAATAGTGCATCTAGTGAATTTTTTAGTGCATATGGTCTTCATTTTAGTGCATACACTCTTATTTGCAGGAATTCAAAATTTTGGAAACTGATTGATGTCTTTATATTTGCAGGCGCTTTAAATGTTGTCAAAGACAATTATCTGAAATTACTAATGGTGTTTGCAGGGGCTGGAGTTATTTTCTTTTCCTTGGATTAAATTAGGTATCTACTTTAATTATGAGGTTAATGAACACCATGTATGTTGCACTTGTAAAGTGATAGGCCTATGCTCTCCCCTTCACTGAGTGACCAGAATGGTAGACTCACTCTTTCATTTTATTACAATAGCACCTTTAGAAGGAGTACCATAGTGGGAAAATGTATTCACCTTATGGGAATGACCTAAGTGGGAACAACTAAATCCAAGAATTCCAACCCACTATAATCAAACGTGATTGTGAGGAAAGTCACATTCAATGGTAGTGTGTATTGATAACCATCCCCAAAGCCTTTTTTCTAAAGGTTGTTAGGTCTCCTAAGGGAGTTTATCATTTTCCGTACTGAATGGAAACCCTTACTAAGAAATTTAAGTGTAGTAGCCAGCCGAGTCAGTTCTTAAACATTATAATATTCACAATACAAGGGGAGGGAAGAATTTTCCCCCAAGATACTCACCATATAACTACTAGGGATTATTGGCCAAAAGTGAAGGAATTGACTTTTGGTTAAGACCTAGAAAAGGAAAAAACATAGGCACCCTCTATGGGGTGGCATTATTGTGTGAGTTGACATAGTTCTAAGATGTGGGCTATGATGTTATTAATGACCCTTGAAATTAGAAGAGTGACTGATCTATTTTCTATTGTTTAATACCAGTGGAAATCAAAGGGATTGGACCAGATCCTTGAACATACAATTAATGTTTAGGTTATACGGTGAAACAACTATTTCACTACTTGTTGTGTTTGAAATCATTTTTCAAGAGATCATCCATTAAAAAAATTAATTCATATGATTCAAAAACAAGAAAACTAGAAAAACTTATTGTTCAAAAGATCATCCATCCAAAAAACACTCAATTCATTGATCTTCAAAAATGAGAAAACTAGAAAAACTTCCAAAATAGTGACCATTTCCAGTTTAGCACATAAACTTCTTGTCCTAGGACATTTACCCCATATTTCCAGTGCATCTGGGCTCTATTTTAGCACATTCATCACACTTTCGAATGCATATAGGCCATGTTCTAGCACATTTACCTCATTTTCCAGCACATATACTTGTTTTAGCCCATTGAGTTCGTAGTCTAGCACATCACTAGCTTTTTCTAGCACATCCATCACACCTTTCAGCGCATATAGGTCATATTCTGGCACATTTATCTCATTTTCATCACACACGCTTTCTTTTCTAGCACCATATAGGGGTAACTCTAGCATAGATCTAGGTTCTCTTCTAGCGCATTTAGCTCATATTGTTGCACATCTGGGTTCCTTTTCACTATTTTTTCCTCATTTTTCAATGCATCGACCTTCTGTTTTGGTGCATCTAGGGAACAGTTTAGCACACAGGCTCTATTTTAGTGCATTTTCAACCTATTGTAGCACATCCATCTAATTCACAAATAGAGAGTTAAATTGAACATTTTTCAGACTATTAAAACTAGATTTAGGGATCCTTTCCTAAGCATAGACCATTCCTCATTCAGACATTAGTTTAAGCTTGAAGAAACTGACCTTTGCAAGTGAAATCATTTTAACTAAACTTGGATCAAACATCTTAAAGTTCCTAATCATCAAACCATCTCTAATTATTTAGCTTAGTTTCATCGTTAGGATCTATCATCCTTCATTGTGAAACAACACACTTTACATCAAATTTAACCTTAGTATCATCAATAGAATCCATCATTCTATTTGAATTAATTATCTAATAGGAACTCTCTAAATAAATATCAAAGTATAGTAAACCTTTCTCACTTGTATGCCCATTTTAACAACCCAAAAACTAAAACTCGAAGAAAAGGAAATTTAAACTCAAACTACCATGGTAGAAGGAGAAGAAAATCCATTTCATAGATTCCACCAACCTAAAATAGATGAAATAACTAATGAGGACATTCAACAAGCTCAACAAGACCCTAAATTTCACAAGTTCATGGAGAAAGTTTTTGAAAAAGATGGAGAGAAATACTTTTTAATGCTAGAAAACCAAGGTGTGAAACTACCCAATGATTATGATATCAACCAATTGAAGGGAGTTACCAAGAAAATAGAATTTTATTAATGAGACATGGATCCAATTAATAATTTGACCCAAAAAATGCAAAATCTTCAACAAAAAATCCAAGTCATTAAAGAGGAACCACAAAAAGATACTTGTTGCAAGGCATTTTTCCTCATCCCTTTGACAAAAGTTTGAACATGATACCTTTTCCATCAAATTGTGATATTCCAAAATATGACAAATACAATAGAAAATTTGATCCTCAAGATTATGTATGATAATTTTGCACCATGAGCTTGGAATTTTCACATGAAGAAACCTATTTGATGAGATTGTTTCCATGAAGTTTGGGTGGAAAAAGCATGGAATGGTTTTCAAAACTCCCACTAGGTTTTAGATCATTTTAAGATTCAGTCAATAATTTTATCACCCAATATTCATACAACATTCAACATGAAATTACCATTAAGGATCTTTGTAACACAAAATAGAAAATTGGTGAATCATTCCTTGCATTTTTACAAAGATGGAGAAGATTGTTTACTAGATATGCTTATCCTATACCTGAAAAAAGCAAAGATGGAGATCTTTATTGATAATCTAAACACCGAGATGAGTTATAGGTTGTAATTACAATGTCCACCCAGCTTTGAAAAGATGATTGAAAATGGGCTCAACATTGAGGAAGCTTTGGTTAAAAGAGGAGTATTGAAAATCTACAATGAAGGACCAAACTTAGCAAACCCTTTTAATCTTTTTAATAGCAATGAGAAATCTAAATTTTGGACAAGAAAAAAGAATGTTGGTAATGATGGTGCAACTAAAACACATAATGCAAAACTAGTCTTCAATTTATTAGGAATTACACCCAAAAATAATCAAAACAACACTGAATCTAAACTAGCTCCACCACCATATCGAACAACATCAAATCACAAAAGAATTACACCTTTGGGACAATCACTTGAATCAAAATTAAAAGAGATTCTTGCAGCCAAACTCATAACATTAATAGAGGCGTGAGATTGGGAACTAACAGTTAAACCATCATGGTTGAACAATGCATATTATTGTGATTTTCATAGAAACAAAGGTCACAAAAGAAATGATTGCATGCAACTAAAACATTTTGTATAAGAATCGATAGATAGATGTGAAATATAAATAGAAGGACCTCAAACAAATGTTGATCATGGAGCATTTAAAAACCATCTACCCAACTATGAAAAAGGAGATTCATCTTTAAAAAATAAATGGAAGAATGTGAATTATGTCTATGAAACCACCATCCTTCACATTTCAACAGTTGATAACCAAACCAATGACATTGCTACAGCTGAAAATAAAATCAATGACATCACAATCAAGGACAAACAACACATTGTTGCAGCTAATAATCAAATCAATGACATTAAAATTGAGCATAAACAAGACATTGTTGTAATTGATAATCAAATTAATGTCATCAAAATTAATGATAAACAATACAATCTACTAGTAAACATGACCAAAAGAGCACAGTCCAAGTTTATATTGAAAGGAAGTACATCTAAAACACCCGTTGTCCCTTCAAATCAATAAAACATTGTAGACCAATTGCAAAAGATTCCAACACAAATATCCAGGCTATAACTGCTTAAAATTTCACCAACCCACAAGGATATTCTAGAAAAAGCTCTAGTGGATACCACAATACCAACTAATTTGGAAGTTTGTCAATTCCAAGCCATGGTCAGACATTTGATTGCCCCCCATTGTCTATTATTCTCAGAAAATGATGATGCATCCCTCACTCATCCACATAATGCTCCACACCATATTGAGGTTATAATCCATAGACATAGGGTTATATGCATCTTAATAGATGGAGGATTTGGTCTAAATATATGTACTTTAAAGCTTATATGTCCGCTAAGATTTTTAAAAAATGCAATAGGTGCTAGAAAAAATATCACCATAAAAGTTTATTATGATGAAGCAAGATCCTCTCAAGGACTGATTGTATTGCCAATTCAAGTGGGAACTATTCAAAAATATATAAGTTTCTAAGTTTTACACAAGGATTTGGCATACAACATACTCTTGGATCAACCTTCGATCCATGAAATGCAAGCAGTTCCATCCAAACACCATCAATGCTTGAAATTTCCTTACAATGGACAAGAGATCACAATTTTAGTTGATTCTAATAATCCCCAAAATTGCAACACTCTAAGACAGTCCAAGATGTTTTTGTGCCACACAACAAAGAAGCTCACACTTCTATTTCATCAAGAAATGAAGGCCAACTTAATTATCTATCAAATTAGCTTGAGAAAAAGGTTCAGTCAAAGGATAAAAGCATTGGTGATTATGTTTCCTCAAGTAATGAAAGTCAACTAAATTCTTTATCAAAACAGTTTGAGAAAAAGATCTGTTGTGCAATTTTTCATACACATGCCCCAGTAAAAGAAAGGACCCTCTTTTTCTTTCATTCCTAGTGTTTTGGCCCTTTGATCTCAAGGATTTACCTTGCTTTGACATTAGCTTCAATGTTTATCTTACCTACATTGGTGATTCCTCTATGATATTCAATGAAAATCTCAAGTTTTAGACTTATTTTGGGTTTTTCACCACTCTCAGGAAAATTCACTCTTGGCACAATTCCCCAGATACTCTGAAAACTTGGTATTGGATGCTTTGCACTATGATCCAAAAATTTTGAGGTCTCACAAAATTCTATGTTGGTTAGATTTCTTTAAATATCCATTGTCTTGTTGGATTCCCAAGCTTTGGTCAAGGTTGTCTTGTCAAATGCATTAATGCTCGCTTGTACGATTACTGTGGCAAGTATTTAATTGATTTTGGGGATTTTTTATGCCATTAAGTTGTATCATTTTCTTTATATTGATTTGGAGTACTTGATCATGAGTGCTTGGCTAGATTTGGCGTGTTGGATTTTTGAATTGTTGGATTTGGTGGTGATTGTCTTGGGCATCATCTATTCTTTGCTAAGGAAATAAAGATTGTTACCTATCATTGTTGTAATTGAGTCTCACTTCATCAATGGTATGTACTCATTTCCTTTCTTTTGATTGTTGAATGTGAATAATTCTTTTGCGTCTTGAGTGTGCTTGGAGTCTAAATTTATACATGTTTTGGCATTGAGCATTTGGAAGCTAAGGCTGTTTGATTACGTTAGATTGATGATCCCAAGTAGGTTTTTGAGCTTATCTTTTGTTTTCATCATGAGGTAGCTCATATGTGTAGGCCATAAAGAACTTTTTGAAAACCCAACAATTGAGTAAGTTGAGCCCGAGCTTGCCTTGTGTATTCATGGTGGAATTTTAGGGTTTCAGACGTAAGGCATCACCAGTTCCTCTCGATTTACTTTAGGATGAGTCTCGAATTTAAAGATGATCTATAGGAGGTTCAAATCGAGCTATTTTTAAGCCCAGGATTCTCAAATTTTTCATTTGATCAATTTGAGTGAAGTCACGAGAAAACATTGGCATTCGGTATTTCAAAGTCTTTGTGGAATTCCTTAACTGTCAAAATTTCTTGATTTTCTATTTTCTCTTCATTTTCTTGAATGTGCAATGATTTGGACCTATGCCTACTTCGCGTATTTTTGTTCCCTCTGGATTTTACCAAAATTTCCTTTGTTCCTTCAATTTCCCATAATTTGTAGACTATTGTTGTTTTCACAAATTTCTATCTTGGGCAGAATTATTTGAAACTTTGTTGAAAATGAAGAACTAAGAGATAGGATGATTTATTAGTTGGTGATTATGCATTGTATGATCAATTTGAATTATTAAAGATGTATCATTTTATTTATTAGTTAATGATGGTTGATTAAATGATTATTGGAATCTTTTTGTGTTTATTTCACTAAAATCCATCTAGCTTAGAATTTTTTGAGATTCCTCTCTAGCCTGGATTTTGCAGAAGGACTAAAAACCTAAACTTTGATATGATCAATTATTATGAGGTTTTAGAGAATTTTTCTTATCATGGGACTCATATTAGGCATGAATATTTCATTTTTGATTAATAAACTAGTGTTTCATGTGATCTTTATTATGGTTTTTTTGTTGAATGCAAGCTAAGTCAAGTAAGGTAGTGATAGGTGGAACCAAGGGTAGAGTGATGGATCCAAGTGCAGAGGGGTCTTTTGTTTCTGAGGAAAAAAATTAAAATGGATATCAAGAGTAGAATCACTGACAACAAGATGAATTTTGTTTGGTCAGAGGTAACTGATACAAATGTTGGATTATGGGATTATGAGGAGTTTCAGACAAGGATGGCATCCCAGAATCTCCCTTTGCTAGCCAAGAGGACATTGGAATTAGGGTTGACACATGTAGCTGGGTTCCCTCCTACAGTGTAGTGTTATGAGTTGGTGCTCAAGTGTGCTAGACACTATGATAGGGATACACAAAGGATAGTTAGCCCTCAAGGAAGAATTGTAGAAAATTTAAATCTTGTGTCTATAGCCTAGACCTTTGACATGCTAGATAGGTCTCATGTGGTGGGTTTTGATATGGAGGTGGCAAGAAAGTTCTATGAGGAAGATACCATCAAGTCCTAGTAGATCATCAATTCCTAACTGGAGACAACTAAATCTCACTTTTCCAAGCTGTTGAAGTAGCTATTCAGAGCAAAATTCAAGGAGTACTATGATGTTATCACCCTTCTTAGTAGGGTGGTAGGGTTGAAGAGTGCTAGAGTATTTGAAAATTAGATGTTTCATGTCATTGTGAGGATGGAACAGAATGTAGATTATCATTTAGCAGGAATTATAAGTTCCATGATTCATGAATAGATGTGTAATCTCCTGCAGATGAAGACCTTAACAATGACCTCCTACTTGGTTTATGCACTTGCAATATTTCATCCATACAAGGAACTAAGTACAAGGGGTGTGTTTGGACAAAATGTAATTTATGAGGTTTATCGATATCTACACGTGGGTAACTCGAGCTATAGGAGGGTGAATGATGCATTCACCATGTACATCACTAGGTTGCTCCAACATGCAAACCATGTAAGGATATCTAACAATTACAAGGAGCTAATCAAAAGGTATGGGGCTTGGTTCATATAGTTTCCCACCTTCTCATATATAAGTATAGATGGTTGTCAAAGGACTCCATATAGATTTCCTAAGTATCCCACAGATCACATTATACTTAAGGAGGTCACAAGACAAATATTTGTTTTTGATGCCATTGTGAAAAAGGATAAGCATAAGACTAGGTTTGGTGGACATTTTCCTCTGAGGATAGGCACTAGTGAGGTATGCACTTCTATTAATTAATCCTATTCTTTTGAAGAGGAAAAGAGTACTCTTGGTTCATCTTTTCATTACAAGAGATCTAGATTTGATAGGACTAGCAAAGCATAGAAGAAGGTCAACAGAGAATATAGTCAAAAGGATGATACCAAGGACTATTGGGCAATTGAAGTGATGAATGTGAGGTGAGAAGGAATCATATTTCTAGGCTGCCAATGAATTTAGTCTGACTATATATTGTGAAGGCCATTCTAGATCAAGTTGAAGATGATGGAGATTTGATTTAGGGAAATGATTATGAGGCATTCAAGGATAAACCAATGAGAGAAATACACTAGTTGGAGGAAGAGAAAATAGATTTAAGGAAACTTATGACTCTAGTGATTAAATATATAAATTTGTGGCTCAAGAAAAAGATTTGGGAATTGGAGAGTGAAGGTGTACAATGCACCTATGATCTAATGGGAGACTTAGAGTCTCATTCCACTTCTGAGGAGTTAGCTGAATAGGATCCTAAGGGTAAGGACAAGGTGAGCTCTCCTTTTAAGATTAAGATTAAAGATGTTTAGGCAGAGGAAGTATAGGAGGTAGAAAAACGAAGAAAGCCTATTGGAAACAAAAGGAAGCACATTTCAAGGACCAAGAAGTCAGCAAAGGATGAAGCTAAAAAGGAAAATAAAGAAGTTAGTGTTTATGTTCCCAAGAGAAGAAGGATAGTAAGATTGTCATAGAAGGAAAAGGAAAGCTCTAAGGTAGGGGAGGAAGTTAGTCCACTAGTAATAAATCTGGAGAGCTTAGGAGAAAGAACACATGTGCATACAAGAAGAATAAAAACTCCTAAGGATAATGTGCCAAGGAAGGACACTCCTCTAGTCACTCCTACTACAAAAAAAAATGATAATATTCCTCCTTCCCATGAAGCTTACAGTGCACCAAGTGAATCTAAAGAAGCAGAAAGTCATCAAGATCCAAAAGGAGAATAATTTCAAGAAGGTGAGCTCTATAGTGCTAAAGCAGAAATAGAGAAGGTGTTATAGCCTCCTCTAGTAACTTATGAGGATTCCTCTATTAGAAGTGAAGACGATAAACCTCCTTAGAGGAAGGAAATTCCAGTTAGGACTCCATCATCAGTGCATGAAGAGGAAGAGCATGATAAAGGAAAATAAGATAAAGCCAAGAAGATTTCTGAGAAACAAGATTTGAGCAAAGATACACCTATGGATCAACACGATGAAGTTGGGCAGAGCAAAGTAAAATTAGAATCAACTATTCTAGGTTGGTTGGATAAGGAATTAAAGAGGAAACAAATTATTGTAGATGAAACTCCTCCCAATTTGGATTAGTTCTTGGAAAATATTGGAAAGGGTAAAGGAAAGAAGAAAGCTAGGGTCATTTCCAAGATTGAGAGAGATTAAGCAAATAATAGGGTGGTTCACATTGCTACTCCTTCTCTTGATAAGAACAATGATGATGTAATTTTAAGTGACTACAATGTGCAGACCATCAACCTAGGGCCTATTTCCATGGAACAAGATATTGAAGAGTATGAGGGCTCTAGGGCTATGAGCTTGCGTAGATTGCGAAAGAAGCATAGAATAAGCACGAGTTGAAGAAGGAAAATGATAAAATTAAGAGATATTTGCAAGACTTAATAAATCCCTTGTAGTCTATCAGCTCCTCACCATATGTTGCAAGCTTCTTTCCACAAGAGACAGTATTTGAGTTGGAAAGAATGAAAGGAACCACACATGCTACCATCGGTTGGTTACAAGGAGTGAAAATCAAAGGAGATGATGCTATCAAAGACATTCTTTCAATTGGATGAGATGCAATTTGATCAATCGATTGGTTAAGAAATGTGTTAGCTTAAGATTAGGAAGATGTGGATCTTCTATTGCAAAAGGCTAAGACCATCATGGAGTATACTAAGGATAAATTGGTAAGAGATGGAATTCTTCCTTCCTCCAAAGTTGTAGAACCTTGGGAATGGTTTGAAGTTTTGTAAATAAGGAAAAAAAATTTAAAGAAGATATATATACAGGTGAAACAGATTAAGGACACCTTGACTAAAATTTACAATAAATGCATTTCCTTCTTTGAGGTGATGACAAGGAGAAAGATATTTGTGCCAAAGCATCTTAGCTTGGTGAAGTTGAGAAAATGGTGGTGATATGTGTATTCTCTAGTCAATGAACATTGGTTGGATGATGTGGCTACCTACATTATAGTGATTGATAAATATCAAACCAGTAAGGTAGATTAGGATAAAATGGTAAAATAGTCAAGAGAAGATATTAAGTCCATTGAAAGGAGAATTAATATTCTAGCTATGCCTCCTATGGCCGACTTGGACAAGGTATTATTTATGGTGCAGGATAAGATGGAGCATGCTAAGGATAAGGGCGAAAGTGGTTAATACAATGCTACATCAGAATTTGTGCTTCCCCATTATTTCTCTTCTCCTTCACATGAATTGGTCTAGTTTATGTTGGAGACCCCAGGATGACCTAGATGGAGTACATGCATTTAATTCATATTTTCACTTTATTTTGAATTCCTCTTGTTTGACTTGTTTTGTGGCCATTTATTATTTTAAACCCTAATTAGAATGACATATCTTGGGTTTTTCTATAAGTATGGCATTCTGCCTCATTTGTAAGGGCTAGAGAGTTTTCATATTGGAGTGAATTAAGCAATAGAGCAAGAGTTAGAGTTAGGAGTTAATATCATTTTCAAGAAAATGTTGTAATAGAAGAATGGAATTGTTGCTATTGTGGGTGATTTAATACAAGGAAAGACATTGTGATTTGGTGCCTTCCTTGTGTTGAATTTTATCCTGCATGGTTCTTGAGATTCTATCTTTTGAAATTCCTTAGGTTTATTTAATATATGCTAGGTTAATGTTAGATGATTTGATGATGTTTATGGTTTGATGCTTGAAGTGTTTGTAGAAATCTCTAGTCCATACTTTTTGTGGCTAGCTAACTATTAGTTGCTTTGCAAAGTTATCCTAGACTTTACATTCATTGTGCTTGGTTCAATTATGAATATTTGTTCATTGCAATTTCCATAAAGTTGTTTTAGATAAATGTTTATAATCTAAAAATGTTTAATACCTTAGAAGATTGCACTATTTCTATAAGATTGCAGATTTATCTAGGTCAAGCAGAAATTAGTTTATGAGGAATTGGTCCATTTCAAGTGTTCATCATTTGCATTGTCAATCTTAGGGTTAGCATTAAATTTAGAATTCTCTTGAAACCTTTGTCTTTTTCTGTTTCTTTTATCATCTGAGTTAGATTTAGGATTGGATGTATCATCATATTGCTAGATTTGATAAATTTAAGATTTAGTATTTGCTTGTAGTAAGGTCCCTTTGCATTACCAACATTTTCACATTTATCACTAAGTTTTTTATGCATTGTCAAGACCTAACATTAGAGACCTTGGGGTTATCTCTTAAGGCTTGTTGATAGAGATTTACCATTCAAGAGAGATATGATATTATATTCTATATGAGTTGTTGTTGTGCAGAAGACACCATCAACAGATTGGCACTAGAAGGAGGGCCTAAATAAGCAAGCTAGATCAATTTATGTCTACCATTTCTCCTAAAAGATTCAGAAAGGTAACTAGATCTACTCCAGGGGAAGAGGAATTTCAAGAATTGCAAGCTCCTACTAGGTCTAGAAGGGCCAAAGAAAGGGAGAATCTTCATCCACTCAACCACTTCCATCATCCCCATCATCCTCATCTTCATCAAGTCCATCCTCATCTAATTTGGAAACCATTCATATTTCTCAACCCCAACAAGCCACAAATTAGTCATTACCAGCCCCACCTCCACCAATGGCTTTCCTTGCCAATAATCTATCTCCCTTGACCTTCAATAATTATAATGTTATTCCCAAGAACCCAAAACACTTTTGCTCCAAGTTCCATGTTAATGACCCCAATAGAACTGCTAAGAAACACATTAGGAACTTTTAGACTTGACTTAAAGATAGAGGAATCAATCATGAGGATTTAGTGTGAAGGATCTTTCCTTATTCCTTAGGAGAAGATGCATTCTACTAGTACAATCATTTTCCTATTAGTTCTATTCAGAATTGGACTAAATTGGAGATTGCATTTCTACAAAATTTTAGGATTCCCATTAGTCCCAATGAGCTTTATCTTCAATTCACCAATGTTAAGAGAGAATTCCATGAGCCCATAACATCCTTTAACAACAGGTTTCATCATGCCTATACCTAACTATAGGCTCCTTATGTTGTTGATGACACCACTACTTAAGAATTCTATTATGAGGGTCTTGACAATCTGATAGCTACCTTTATGAAGTGGAGAAACAACCCTCCTACTGCCCTACTTGATGCATACACAAAGGCTATTAAGGTTAGCACTGCTTTCATACAACATTTATCTAGGCCTTTACTGTCACTAGGACCCCCTGCTCACCTTGGGTAGGTCCCAGCCATTAACCAGGCTCTCTCCAATCACACTCCAATCATGAATTTGGTGCCTCAATTGCCTATGGTTCCTCACCCAAGACCTCTTATGAATCAAGTTCCACCTATAACTAGTTACCCTCAACAAAATATGAATCAAACTCTTCATTCATAACCTTGGGCTAGTTTTCCTACATATCTGTAGAATTATGAAGTATTGAACTAGTCATTGAATGCCATTACTACAATCAGATATCTTCAAAACAATGCAAAATAGCCTCCATATAGAAAACTTGACAAAGAGAGACTAGATGAACTAACTGAACAAGTGAAGAAGTTGAATATGGAGGTAACTTATTTGAGAAACTAGAACAGTCAACTTCAGGATACTCGAAGAAGTATACAGTCCAATCATAGCAGAGAAAATTGGGAAATTCAACAAGGATGACATTTTGATAGAGGTTAGCATCCTGAAAGATGATATAATAATGATAGAGGACATAATTATAATAAAAGACAATTTTTAGGCCAAAAATTTGATAGGGATCAGGCTGGTGGACAAGGGTTTGATAGGAAACAGCCACCTAGACAGCACAAAACTTGGAATAGAAGGCCTAACAATGGAGGTGTCCCCACCACATTGGATCAGCCAGTCAATCAAGAAAAGCCTCCAAGTGGTGTGTATTTAGATGAGGCTACTATATTAGGATGGTGTAGGCTCCATAAAACAAGTCAACATTCTAAGTTAGACTATCCATAATTTTAGACAATAGCTTCAATCTTCCAATATGAGGTGGAGAACAATACGATTAGTCAAGAGATGGTGCCATCTACTCCTTATGATTCATTAGTGTTGGTACTCAATCATGCTCCTTTTCCATAGAGCAAGGAGAATGTACCTAAGGAAGAATCAGACCAACTTAAAGAAGAGGCAAATTAGGTGTACAATGGAGATAAGATTACACAGTTATTCAATGAAAATCTAGTGAATGAAAATGACCCCATGGATGAAGAAGAAGCTTATATTGAAGAGGTGCAGACATTTCAGCAGCCTATTAGAAAATATGATATGAGGGACCTGCCATATAGGCGTCCATAGGTTGGAGGCCCCTTCACCACCTCTATTCTGCCAAACAACTTTACTACACCTCCAAATCCTAATGTCAGCAATAATCCAACATATCCTCAGGTGTCTGGGCAGTACTTATCTAAAGATCAAGGATCAATGGATCTGTCAAAAGGAAGGACTCTTGAGACAAGGATAAGGTGGTGGAATACCCAAAGGAGGCTCCTATTGATCTGAGTGTAGAACAACTATCCATATATGTTGTAGAAAAACTCAAGAAGCTAAAGGTAAGTCTTTCTATATTTGAGTTATTGAGAGTTCCAACTATTAGACACGTAGTTCTAGGATCTTACAATGCAAATTTTGTATCACAAGATAAATTAGTTAGTGAGAGTGTAAATAAAGCACCCAGTTCTCAACCAGTAAAAGGGAAAAATTAGATTCATAATTAGGTTCACATGCCACTTGGAGATAAAGGGAAAGAGAAAGATAGAACTCAAGTTGCTCAGGTGGATACTCCCTTGACTCTATTCCAAAGGAAAATAGACACTCCATTTTTTTATCTTTGTTCATATATTTGGTAAGAGCTTGCACAATTTTCTGTTGGATTTAGGTGCTTCCACCAATGTAATTCATTTTGGTGTCTATAGAGCCTTAGGTATTACTCTTGTTGATTTCCAAAATAAATTTACTCATTTGGATAGAACTGAGGTTAATGTTGTAGGGGAATTGAACATGATTCATATGCAGGTTTCCTATGACCCTATAATTCAACAAGTTATTAATATATCGGTGGCAGATATACCTAACACTTATAGTCTGATTCTGGGAAGGGAATTCACCAAAGCTATGAATGGATATGTATCAACCAATCATTCTCATATGTGGCTTCCTTGGAAAGGAGTTCCAAATCAGATTAGGATTGAAAGAGAACCCAGGATGAAATAGATGATTATAGAATATCAGAATACCTCCAATGAAATATTGATATCAAAGGTGAGTATGGGTAATTACATACTTGCAGCTCCTTCTAAGGAATCTAATGTGGAAGAAATACTTATGCTACATGCTACACCCATGGATCTCACAATTGAGTCTAGTGGTACTAGAGCTCTGGTGGAACCCGTTGATAAGGATGTTCTTGAAGATCACCAACTCAGCTTGTTGGATAATTTCCAAGAATTCATTCAGAATTGCATTGAGGATCAGATTCATTTGGGTAGTGAAATGAATTTTGGAGAATCACTTTTTCCAAATTGGTGTGGATTTCACAACACCTCTCACTCTGAACTAGATTGTTACTTATGCCAGACTGCAGTAGAACAAGTGCAAAAATGTATCAAACCTATTCCAATAGTCAAAATCAATATTCAAAATACTCAAGAGGTTCCTAGAGGGAAGAAAGTGAAGTTATCTGAAGAGCCCTCCAGTAGTAATAGTTCAAGAGATGCAACAAGGAATTATGCAATTACTAGTTGTTGAACCTTAAGGTTTGACAGATCTAAATCAAAGCAAGGAGCTAGGGCAGGTTTTGAGTTAATCAGTCCAAAAGGTAAAAGTTTCTTTTTTTCTCATGGACTTTAGTTTCATTACACTAATAATGTACTAGAATATGAAGCTTTAAATCATGGGTTTCTCATGGAAATAAAAAAAAAAGGTCAAGATTTTGCAAGTCTTTGGGGATTCTAAGTTAGGAGGTAGTACTTGTGTCATGACAGGAAGATGACCAATTATAGGCATAGAGTATGAGATATTTTTAAAGGATTTGATGCCTTCAACATGCAGTTGACACCATGCAATAAGAACCAAATAGCAAACTCCCTTACTCAGGCAACTAGTACATTGTAGCCTTTTTCTCTTTCTATATTGAAGAAATTTAGAGTGGAATTGACCTCAGTGCCTTCAGTACCTAACAACATTACCAATTTCTAGGTATTTGAAGATGATAAGCATATTTTGGATTTTATCACAAGTTCAGATGTCTTTGCTTCTTAGATTATTGATGAAAATAAAGCTCAAGAAGCAGAGATGGATTTGGAAGGGGAAATCAATTTGAAGACTAATACTATTCCCAGAGGAATGGTGCAGTTATAAAGGATTTTTTATCTAAATAAGGTAAGAGAATAAGAACAAGATTCCAAGAAAGAGTCCATCAGTGGACAATGTGAAACATACAATATGGGGACTCAAGATGATATCAAGAATATCTTCATTGGAAAAGTGTGTACTCTAGAGGAGAGGAAAGGAATAATTGATGCATTACATATATATCAAGATGTGATAGCTTGGAGTTATGAAGACTTGAAGACATATGACACATCAATTATAACTCATACTATCCCTCTAAAGCCAAGAGTAAGACCCTTTAGGCAGAGGAAAAGGCTGATTAATGCCCTTCTGGAGCTTATAATTCAAAAGGAAGTGCAGAAGCTACTATTTTCTAGAATCATATTCCCAGTTAGAAACTCAACCTAGGTTTCAAACCTGATTCCTATGAGAAAGAAGAATGGTGAAATCAAAATATGTGTGGATTTTAGGGACCTTAACGAAGTATCTGAAAAGGACAATTATCCAGTACCTTCACTAGATGAAGTACTTCAGATTGTCAATGGGTCTCAAATGACCTATCTTTCCTAGATGGCTACTCTAGATACAATCAAGTTATGGTATAGTATGAAGATAGACATAAAACTACTTTCACTACAAAGTGGGGTACTTTCTCCTATAGAAGGATGCCTTTCAGTTTGATCAATGTAGGAGCTACATTCTAGAGAGCTATGGACATTACTTTTAAAGATATAATCAATAAATGCATAATTATTTATATGGATGATTTGATAGTCTTTTCTAAGAAGAAAGGTGATCACATAGATGATTTATTCAAAGTGTTTTAGAGGTGCAGAGAATTTGGCATATCTCCTAATCCAAAGATGTGCATCTTTAGATTTATTGAGGGAAAATTATAGGGACATATTATCTCAGAGAAAGGCATTGCAATTGACCCTAAATGACTGGAAGACATACTTAAGATCCAACTACTAGCTAACAAGAAAGAAATGAAGTCATTTTTTAGAAAAAATAATTTGTAAGGAAGTTTATCACAGGATTTGTAGAAATAGTCAAGCCATTGAATGCAATGTTGAAGCAGGAAGCTAAAATTGAATGGAGTGTAGAAGATAAAGAAGCATTTGCAAAAATAAAAAGGGCCATTGGTGAAGCTCTAGTTTTGGTGAGTCTTGACTATGATAAGCCATTTTACATATATTTGTTTGCTTCTAATCACTCCTGTGCTAGCATGTTGACTCAAAAGTATGATCAAAGGAATGAGCACCCCATAGAATTTATGAGTAAACCATTGAAGGATGCAAAACTAAGGTATTCAAGTGTGGAGAAACAAGCCTATGCCTTGGTCACAGTTGTGAAAAAAATTAGGTACTATATTCCTAGGAACAAGGTATTTGTAGTAGTTCTTGATCCTGCAATCAAGCTATTGTTGATGCAAAATTAGTTGGGAGAACATCAAGCAAAGTGGGTGACCATGTTGCAAGAATATGATATTGAGATTCAATCCATGATGTTGGTAAGAGGGAAAGGACTTATGAGAACAATAGCAGAAATAGGCCCTAACCTTGTAGCCTAGCATTACAATCTTGAAGATGTTTCTCCAATGGGTTGGTATGATGATATCATTCACTATTTGTTGACTCAATGATGTCCTGACCATATTAATGCAAGTACAAAGAAGGGAATTACATTTGAAGAGTGAAAATTTCATGCTTAAGGAAACTATCTTATACAAAAGGAATCATGAAGACGTATATCTAAAATGTTTGGGGTAGCAGGAGGCTAAAAGGGTCATGGTAGAATTTCATGATAGATATGGTACTGGCCATGGATCTACATCTTCCATTGTAAACCTGATCTTGAGGGTTGGTTATTATTGGCCCACATTGTTGAAGGACACACAATCATGTCAAAACTTGCCATGTGTTTCAAACTACAACAACTAGGGAGAAGCATGCAACTCTTCCACTTCAACCAATCTTTGAGGTAAAACCTTTCACATAGTGGGGAATGGACTTCATAGGTCCAATCAATCTACCTTCTTCTGCAAGCCATGAGTATATTCTCACATGTTGGTATGAGGCTCTTGTATCCAAACAGTGTACTTCTGAAGTGGTAATCAATTTCATTAAATCAAGTATTATTAATTTCTTTGGATGTCCTTTATCTTTAGTTTGTGATAGTGGTCCTACATTTGCATCATTGAAGTTTTCTAATTGGGCCTTTAATCATGGAATTGTAATAAATTTTACATCCAATTATTATCCACAAGGTAATGGTTTGGATGAGTCTTCCAATAAAAAACTCTTAATATTCATTCATAAGTTATTAGAGAAGAACCCCAAGGATTGACAAACTCAACTCAGATTTTCTCTACAAGATAGAAGACTTCCTTAGGGACCTCTCCTTACCACCTTATGTATGGCTTGGAACTTGTATTTCATATTCAATTAAGGATCCCACTTTGTAGTTCATTAATGAATATTATGATGAAGAGAATAGGCATGAGGCCCATCTAACAGAGCTATTGCACCTTGAAGAAAGAAGAGATAAAGGTTTGGAAAAAATTTCCAAGCATCAAGGCATAGTTAAAAGATGGTTTGATAGAAGAGCCAAGGTAAAATCCTTTAGGATTTCTAACTTGGTTCTTTACTGGGATAAAGTACGTGACCAAAAATGGGAGCATGGTAATTTTGACAAACTTTGGCTTGGCCCTTATCAAATTTCAAAGATCCTAGGAGATAGTACTTTTCACTTGAAAACCATCACTGGGGAGGATATCCCACTGCCTGTCAATGGGTAGTATTTGAAGCATTACTTCTCCTGAGTTTTTTACAGCTCTTTCCTTGTACATAGTTAGAATAGGTTTCCTTTTTGTTTGGTTTTCTCTACTTTGGTTTGGTTATAGTAGGTTTCCCTTGTTGTTTTGATTTTGGTTTGTTTTTGTTTTGGTTAGTTTTGGTTTGCTTGTGATTGGGTTTGTTTTTACTCTGGTCTTTCTTTGGAGGTCTTCTTGTTTTCTCTTGGGTGTGTTGCACCTGCATGAAAATCATATTATTATTTGGGATTGTCCCAAATATTTCTTTTACAAAATTCAATCTTTTTCTAGAGTCAGTTGGTGAAAGTCCTCTATTTAGTGTCCTATGTATTAAGTGTTTTGAGTGGATAAGCCATGAGATTAAGTTAAATTTGGAATGTATTTGGGTCTTACATTTTATGCATATCTTTTAAAATTCCAAGGTTGCAAGGGATTCTTATGAAGTTTTCTTAGGTGAAAAATCTTATATTATGCTTTAGCACCACTATGGTTCTCAGCCCTAAGTGTGAAATTCATTTTTCACAGGTTGAAATAAAATTGAAAATAAAGAGAAGTATCAAAAAGAAGAAAAAAGAAAATGTTGAAAATTAAAAGAATAAACTCAACTTATTAGGAGTATCCAAGTATCTATATCGAGGCTATGGACGTCTAGCTGGCAGTAGAGCTATGGTTGGGGGAATCACAACGATAACTTTATTATGGCTATGGATGCGTGACTAGCAATGAGGCTCTATCCAAGTTTCTTTTGGAGTTAGAATCCTTATTAGCCTATTCAGACCAAGTTTGATTCCCATTGTAACCAAGGAAAATGGGAATGAATCCATATGCATACACTTTGACACCAGTACAAGAATGGTTTGCTTATCTCTGAGTTTTAAAACTCTACCAAATTGATGACCTAATGTAGGGACTAAAACTAGAGATTCTGGATTCTTGATTCTAGTTTGTCATTGAAATGCTCTTGAGCATTTCCCAGTGGAATCACCATTTGTTGTGCAGTTTTTCGCACACACGACCCATTGAAAGTAGGGACCCTCTTTTTCTTTCATTCCTGGTTTTTGGCCCCTTGATCTTAAGGATTTACCTTGCTTTGGCATGAGCTTGAATATTTATCTTATTAGTGCCTATTTTGGTTGTCTCTCATTTTCCAGTTGTTTTCCTTTGATTTCCTTGACAAATCTTTAATTTGGGATTTTTCTATCTTTTTGTAACGTGGGGTAAATGGGCTCCCATCAGGGTTGAGCTCAGTGTGCTAAGTGTTCATGTCCCGAATGGCTAGATATTTCTTTTCTTCCTTGCCTTGTGTTTTTCTTTGTCTAGCGGGGGCAGAATTGGAATGGAATCAGAATCTAGATTTTGGCCTTTGGTTTCTCTTTCGGGTTCCATTCCAGCCCCGGCTCCGTGTCTTTGGTTGTCTTTGTTTATGGTTTCCTTTTATAGGCGTAGGATCGGAATGGGAATTGGTTTTGGAACCTTTTTCAGGTTTCCTGTTTTGGGTTTTATCCCGCTCCCGGCCTTGCAGATTCTCTGTCTCGTGTTGGTTCTAGCTCCGCCTCCGTAGTCTTTTGTGGAGGTGGGAGCGGGATGGTTTTTGGTCCCAGTCTCTTTTGTTGCTTTTTGTTCCCCACTCCGGCTTTGACTCCTTCTCTTTCTTGGTTCTAGCTCCGCCTTGGTCTGGTTCTTGTTCTGCTGGTCTTTTTTATTCATTGACCTATCTGCTTGGTTCACTCTTCACTTAGGGTCCCCTCGAGCCCTATTTTTTGTTCGTTACCGACCCCTTGTTACCACTTTCACCGGCCCCACTTCTACTTCAGCATGACATTTAGCTCTTGGGGTGACATCTCGGTGACCCCTGCTTGTCTCCCCAAGGCCTTATCTTCTCATCCTATGTTGGTTTTGTTGGGGAGATGTCTCCCCAATCCCTTCTTGTCTTGCTGACTATGGCGGCCCCTTTGGTTCTCGGTGTGACTTTCCTTGATGTTGAAGTCCTCCCAAGTTAATGGCTGAGCTACTAATATGACTTCCTTTGTGCACGTGTTGATAATCAATGGCCACGATGAAAAAGTTACCTAATGGTTACTATGAAATGCTTTCCTAGTCAGGTCCACTAAATTGTTGACTAAGGTTTTCAGTCGGTGAGACATTTCTTTTCACCGTGACATCTCACCGAGCCCGGAGACCTCTGGGCAAGCATTGGCTTCTCTTCGCTATGAAGTCTTGCAGTCTGGCCAACTTCGTTTTGTTACGCCGACCCCGCCATGCTCTCGATATGACTTTTTGGTTTCGTTGTGATCTCTTGGTGACTTCGTGATGTCTCTCCATGGTCTTTTTTTTTGTGGTCCCTGCTCGATGTGTCGGGGAGATGTCTCCCTGACCCCTCCGTGTCTCACCGATTATGTTACCCTTCGATGTGACTCCCTTTTGGCTGCGGTGACTTCGCTGAGAGGTCTCCTCGACCTCTTTATGTTTTGCCGACGATGGAGCCTTTGTTCCTCCCAACATAGATCAATGGTCCACAGGCAACCATCATTATGATCTGATGGCCATCACCTGAGCACTCATGTGACTTGCCTGATCTTTATGCTTTGCGAGGAGAGCATCCGCCCGCCATGTGTCACATGGACCCCACCTCCAAACTCACGCCGCAGTGTGTACATTAAATGGATATCGATGGTCCCTGGATGACTGACATCTAATCAACAATGGGCATAGGAATCATATGTGGTGGCCTAGTTCAACGACTAATGAAGATTTTAAAAGATAGCCACCCGATCACTGTTGATCAATGGTCGATATTCATTTTTTGTGCAATCAAGGTTTCAAAGGTGTTTGCGTGTGAAGACCTGAGAACTGAGACTTGATGGTGGTAGATGGAGGGTCGCTGGATCCATTGAATTTGCATTCATGGCGACTTTGAGAATGGGATGTTGTGTTCAGAGGTATGGGCGCATGGATTCTTGGGCTGATTTGATGTTGGCTAACAAACTTGTTCTGGTCACCATGGTCACCCATGTCTGTCCTGCCATATTTGACCTGATCAAATCTACATCGAGCTTTCTCATGGATTCACTTGTCGTGAACATTCAATGTAGTCCTGATGTTGGTGGTGGACTAGTGACTTAGCCTGCATGATGTTTAGGATTTGTCCTAGTCACCTGATGACATGTAAAGTCACCCTGGTCAGCTGCTTGTTGCTCTCTCTGTTCCTATAAAGGGAGATTTCATGGCCAGTGTGAAGGGTTCGGTCCCTTAGGTTTGGTTCCCTTGGTTCAGTTCCATTTTTTTAAGTTCTAGGATTAGCCCTGGATAGATTAGGGTTTGGTCTTAGGTCATTTTTGAGTCTATAAACTATAATGTTGAATTCCTCTATAAATGCAATCAGTTAAGCATGAATACATGAAGATGCTTATCTTTCATGCATATCATCAGATTGTCTCCACATTTGTAGGCTTTTAATCATTTGAATAAATGCATAAGGTGTTTTTGTTCATCTTCTCATACTCCATGGGACTGTGTTATTTGTTGATAGGTCTGCTTCAAGGAAGCAGTTAAATCCTTTGAATAGATAGTAGTGATTACTTGTTTCCAGGTTGGATTTGGTAAGAATAGTCTTGTTGATACAAGAGCCGGATTATCAGTATAAGGCATTGATAGCTGATGTAAGGTATTAGAAAAATAAAATCCACTGATTGAGTCCTGTTTGTAGATGAATTCCATCTTTTGTGTTTGACTTCGTGGCCCAAAACTAGGCACTGATCTATTTTGTAGCCTGGTCCCTCTCAGAAACCTTAATTCATAGAAATCATTGAATATCTTTTGCTTGATGTCTTGTCCTACCTCCTTGTTGCTTCAAGTGTTTTGTAACTGAGAATCTAGCCCTATTTGATGTTCTCAACACTTGGTATTAGGAGTCATCTACTATAAAAAGCAATGCCTGGTCTTCTTTAAGGCATTGTGTGGGTAAACCAACCCTGGTTCTACAGAGCCTAGAGAGCAGAAGATCTCAGTCTTTGACTGAATCTTGTCAGTTGGTCCAGGTCCTCTGAGCTACCCTTGATTGGAGTTGGCTACTCCATAGGTAGAATAGGAGACCAACTTGGTTGCTCTATTAAAAACCCCCAACAAGATGGCGACTCTGCTGGGGACTTACTCAAAAATCTAGTTATAAAGTGCCATATCAAAAGAGTCATATCATTTCCCATGTTGGTTTTGTTCAAATCTTGAAGAATCTGTGGCTTGGAGAAATTTTTTGTTGCAGTGAACCTGAAAGCTACAAGACCTATGGTGCTCTGTTAGATGGAACTCAGAGAAAGATTTACATGTAAGTGAGCTTCATACCTTTTGAACCTCAGTCCTCTGCAAAGAGGTGGCGACTCTGTCAGGATGAACCTATTGTAGATTCAAAGAATAGTTCCATGGCTGCAATGTTTCCAGGTATTCTTCATGCTTTTTTATAAAAAAAAAAAAAACCTTTATTCCCCTTTATTTGGTGAGATCAATCACTATTATCAAGGGATATTTGAATATTGCAACTGGATAGTTGTAGAGGTATAGGTTTCATTTGCAAGATGCATTGATGTCCTAATTCTCCCTCTACAAGCTATGATACCATACTTAAGGCACACCATGAGGATAAGTCAGAGTCCTTTGATGACTCTCATTGCCAGCATGATGAAGAACACAGCCAAGTGAAAAGAGGAAGTGGGAGTAGTAGTTTAAACCATCATTGCATCAATGATGTGCCTCCTCCTACTGAAAAGGATATAGAGTAGTTGCAAGATGCGTTAAATGGTGAGTGTATCCTTTTGTATACACTTGATGAAGTTTTCACAAAATGTGAGAATATGCAAAGAATTGGAGCTAGTTGTTTTCAGCTTCAGGGTAATGTAAATGATGAATATGATAGCTTGTTGTCACATAACAGTCAACATTTGGAAAGTATGTCTGACTTTCAAATGCATAAGGATCATGTACATGTTTATAATGATGAATATGACAGCCTGTTGAGAGGTACTAAAATTTTTTATCAGGTAGCCATTTGTGATCAGACTATGTTTTCGTATAGTCTTGATCAGTATTCACAGGTATTGCCACATGACACAAAATCAAACAATGAAGAGTGTGGCAATGATAAAGTTTATTGGGTCTGGTTGCTAGTTAAAGACAAAACTAAACATGGGGCAAGTTTTCACTTGCACAAGGGCAATTAGATACTTGTGTTTATAAAGGTGCATTCATTTATACTATTGTAGATTGGTAGGGGCAAGCACAAGTTAGGGAATGTCAGCTCATTTAGCAGAATTGTGTTTGACAGAGGTAAGAGTTGGCTCTCATTTTTCATTTGGTGGCCTAGTGTCATCAAATGAAATAAAAAGAATCAACAATGTGACTCTTGAATTTCCTGTTCATGGACAATTCTCGAAGTGGTGCTTCATCTGAAGCATCTCTTTTTCCATGAACATTAGGTTAGGTTTTTTCTTTTCTAGTCAGTTTTATTTTGTTGTGTCTGCTAACCTTGTCCAGCTGGTTCCCCATTGTTCTGGGTTTCCTTTTGTTTTGGTATGCTCTCCTAGTGATCTGAATTCTTGCTATGCCAACTAGGGGCATACATCCCCAACTGGAGCCTATGTTAGCACCTATTTTGGTTGTCTCTCATTTTCTAGTTGTTTGTCTTTGATTTCTCTGAAAAATCTTTAGCTTGGGATTTTACTATCTTTTTGGTACATGGGGTAAATGGGCTCCCATCAGGGTTGAGCTTAGCATGCTAAATGTTCATGTCCCAGATGGCTAGATTTTTCTTTTCTTCCTTGCCTTGTGTTTTTCTTTGTCTAGCGAGGGCGGAACCAGAATGGAATCAGAATCTGGATTTTGGCCTTTGGTTTCTCTTTCGGGTTCCATTCCAGCCCCAACTCTGCGTCTTCGATTGTCTTTGTTTTTAGTTTCCTTTTATGGGTGCAGGATCAGAACGGGAATCAGTTTTGGAACCTTTTTCAAGTTTCTTGTTTCGGGTTTTATCCCGCTCCTAGCCCCGCGGCTTCTCTGTCTCATGTCGGTTTCGGCTCCACCTCCGCGATCTTTTGCAGAGGCGGGAGCGGGATGGTTTTCAGTCTCGGTCTCTTTTGTTCCTTTTTGTTCCCCATTCTGGCTCTGACTCCTTCTCTTTCTTGGTTCCGGCTCTGCCTTGGTCTGGTTCCTATTCCGCTGGTCTTTTTATTCATTGACCTGTCTGCCCGGTTCGCTCTTCACTTAGGGTCCCCTCGAGCTCCATTTTTCGTTCATTACCAGCCCCTTGTTACTGCTTTCACCGGCCCCACTTCTACTTTGGCATGACTTTTGGCTCTCGGGGTGACATCTCGACGACCCCTACTTGTCTCCCCAAGGCCTTATCTTCTCGGCCTGTGTTGGTTTTTTCGGGGAGATGTCTCCTCAATCCCTACTTGTCTTGCTAACTGTGGCGGCCCCTTTGGTTCTCGGTGTGACTTTCCCCAATGTTGAAGTCCTCCCAAGTTAACAGCTGATCTACTAATATGACTTCCTTTGTGCATGTGTTGATAATCAATGGCCATGATGAAAAAGTTACCTAATGGTTACCATGAAATGCTTTCCTAGTCTGGTCCATCGAATTGCTGACTAAGGTTTTTAGTTGGCGAGAGATTTCTTTTCGCCATGACATCTCACTGAGTGTGGAGACCTCTAGGCGAGCGTTGGCTTCTCTTTGCTATGAATTCTTGTAGTTTGGCTAACTTCATTTTTTTATGCCAACCCTGCCATGCTCTCGGTATGACTTTTTGGTTCTATTGTGATCTCTTGGTGACTTCATGATGTCTCTTTGTGGTCTTTTGTTTGGTGCTCCTTGCTCGATGTGTCAAGGAATGTCTCTCTGACCCCTCCATGTCTCGCTGATTATGTTACCCTTCGGTGTGACTCCCTTTCGGCCATGGTGACTTCGTTGAGAGGTCTCCCTGACCTCTTTATGTTTTGCCGATGGTGGAGCCCTTGTTCCTCCCAACATAGATCAATGGTCCATGAGAAACCATCATTATGATCTGACAGAATTTCCTGAGTGTTCATGTGACTTGCCTAATCTTTATGCTCTGTGAGGAGAGCGTCTTCCTGCCATGTGTCACATGGACCCCACCTCCAAACTCGCACCACAGTGCGTACATTTAAACAGAGATTGATAGTCCCCAGATGACTAGCATCTAATCAATGGTGGGCACAGGAATCATATGTGGTGGCCTGGTTCAACGGCTAATGAAGATTTTAAAAGATAGCTACCCAATCACTGTTGATCGATGGCCAATATTCATTTTCACATGATCAGGGTTTCGAAGGTGTTTGCGTGTGAAGACCTAAGAACTGAGACTTGATGGCGGTAGATGGAGGGTCCCTGGATCTGCCAAATTTGCATTCATTGCGACTCTGAGAATGGGATGGTGTGTTCAGAGGTATGGGTGTGTGGATTCTTGGGCTGATTTGATGTTGGCTGATAGACTTGTTATGGTCGCCAGGGTCACCCATGTCTATCCTACCATATTTGACCTGATCAGATCTACATCAAGCTTTCTCATGGATTCACTTGTCGTGAACATTCAATGTAGTTCTAATGTTGGTGGTGGACTGGTGACTCAGCCTGCATGCTATTTAGGGTTTGTCCTAGTCACTTGATGACATGTAAAGTCACTCTGGCCGGCTGGTTGTTGCTCTCCCTATTCCTATAAAGGGAGATTTCATGGCTAGTGTGAAGGGTTCGGTCCCTTGGGTTTGGTTCCCTTGGTTCAATTCCATTTTTTTAAGTTTTGGGATTAGCCTGGGATAGATTAGGGTTTGGTCTTAGATCATTTTTGAGTCTGTAAACTATAATGTTGAATTCCTCTGTAAATGCAATCAGTTAAGTAGGAATACATGAAGATGCTTATCTTTCATAAATATCATCAGATTATCTCCACATTTGTAGGCTTTTAATCATTTGAATAAATGCATAAGGTGTTTTTGTTCATCTTCTCATACTTCATGGGATTGTGTTATTTTTTGATAGGTCTGCTTCAAGGAAGCAGTTAAATCCTTTGAATAGATAGCAGTGATTACTTGTTTGCAAGTTGGATTTGGTAAGAATAGTCTTGTTGATACAAGAGCTGGATTGTCAGATAAGGCATTGATAGCTGATGTAAGGCATTAGCAAAACAAAATCCACTGATTGAGTCCTATTTGCAGATGAATTCCATCTTTTGTGTTTGACTCCTTGGCCCAAAACTAGGCATTGATCTATTTTGCAGCCTGGTCCCTCTTAGAAACCTCAATTCATATAAATCATTGAATATCTTTTGCTTGATGTCTTGTCCTACCTCCTTGTTGCTTCAAGTGTTTTGTAACTGAGAATCTAGCCCTATTTGATGTTTTCAACACTTGGTATAAGGAGTCATTTGCTATAAAAAGAAATGTCTAGTCTTCTTTAAGGTATTGTGTGGGTAAACCAATCTTGGTTCTGCAGAGCCTAAAGAGTAGAAGATCTCAGTCTTTGATTGAATCTTGTCAGTTGGTCTAGGTCCTCCGAGCTACCCTTGATTGGTGTTGGCTACTCCATAGGTAGAATAGGAGACCAACCTAGTTGCTCTATTAAAAACCCCCAACATATCTTACCTACATTGGTGATTCCTCTGTGATATTGATTAAAAACCTCAATTTTAAACTCATTTCAGTTTTTTCACTACTCTCAGAAAAATCCATTCTTGGTGGAATTCCCCAGATACTATAAAAACCTGGTGTTGGCTGATTTGAACTATGATCTGAAAATGTCAAGGTCTCATGGAATTCTGTGTTGGTCAAATTCTCAAGATTTGGTCAAGGTTGTCTTGTCAACTACATTAATGCTCACTTGTACGATTTCTATAATAGGTATTTAATCAATTTTTGGGAGTTTTTGTGCCATTAAGTTTTTTCATTTTCTTTCTATTGATCTTGAGTGCTTGATCCTGAGTGTTTGGTTGGATTTGTGAATTCTTAGATTTGGTGGTGATTTTCCTAGGCATCATGTGTTGTTTGCTAAGGCACTGAAGATTGTTACCTGTCATTGTTGTAATTGAGTCTCACTTCATCAATGGTATGTACTCATTTCCTTCCTTTTGATTGTTGAATGTGAATAATTCTTTTGCATTTTGAGTGTGCTTGGATTCTAAATTTCTGCATGTTTGGGCATTGAGAATTTTGAAGCTAGGGTTGTTTGATTATGTTAGATTAACGATCCCAAGTGATTTTTTGAGCTTCTCTTTTAATTTCATCATGAGGTAGCTCACTTGTGTATTCCATAAAGAAAATTTTCAAAACCCAAAAATTCAGTAAGTTGAGCCTGAGCTTTCCCTGTGTATTCATGGAAAAATTTTAGGGTTTCAAACTTTGGGCATCACCAGTTCCTCTCAATTTACTTTAAGATGACTTTTGAATTTAAAAATAACTTGTAGGAGGTTTAAATCGAGCTAGTTTCAAGCCCATGATCCTAAAATTTGTGATCGTTTGATTAATTTGAGTGAATTCATGAGAAAACATTGGCATTCAGTATTTCAAAGTCTTCAGAGAATTCCTTAACTGGCGGAATTCCCCAATTTTCTATTTTCTCTTCATTTTCCTAAAATGTGGAATGATCCGAAGTTATGCCTACTTCGTGGATTTTCACTCCCTTCATATTTTACCAAAATTTTCTTTGTTCCTTAATTTTCTCAAAATTACTAGACTATTGCTATTTTTGTGGATTTTTCATCCTAGGAAGAATTCTTTGAAACTATGTTGAAAATGAAGAACTGAGAGATAACATGATTTATTAGCTAGTGATTATGCACTCTATGATCAATTTGAATTATTTAAAAATGT
The DNA here is from genome assembly GCA_007258455.2 of Sequoia sempervirens. Taxonomy (NCBI): domain Eukaryota; kingdom Viridiplantae; phylum Streptophyta; class Pinopsida; order Cupressales; family Cupressaceae; genus Sequoia; species Sequoia sempervirens. The sequence goes on from VDFB02241974.1 coordinate 56,422, forward strand.
ATCATGTTGTTTCTTAGTTAATGATGGTTGATTAAATGATTATTGGAAGCCTTTTGTGTTTATTTTGCTAAAATCCATCTAGCTCAAAAAATTTCAAAATTCCTACCTGGCTTGGATTCCGCAGAAGGACTAAAAACATAAACTTTAATATGATCAATTCTTATGAGGTTTTAGAGAATTTTTCTTATCATTGGACTCATATTAGGGATGAATATATCATTTGTGATTAATTAAATTGGGTTTCATGTGATTTTTCTTATGGTTTCTTTATTGAATGTAGACTGAATCAAGTAAGGCAGTGATAGGTGGAACCAACAGTAGAGTGATGGATCCAATTGTAAAGGGGTCTTCTATTTCTGAGGTAGAAAGAATTAAAATGGATATCAAGAGAAAAATCCCTAACAACAAGCTGATTTCCATTTGGTCAGAGGTAACTGATACAAATGTTGGATTATGGGATTCTAGGGAGTTTAAGACAAGGGTGGTAGCCCAAAATCTCCCTTTGCTAGCTAGAGTGCATTTGAATTAGGGTTGGCACATGTAGCTGGGTTCCCTCCTACAATGAAATGTTATGAGTTGGTCCTCAAGTGTTCTAGACACTATGATAGGGATACACAAAGGATAGTTGTCCCTCAAGGAAGAATTATAGAAAATTTAAATCTTGTATCTATAGCCTAGAACTTTGACATGCTAGACAGGTCTCATGTGGTGGGTTTTGACATGGAGGTGGCAAGAAAGTTCTATAAGGAAGATACCATCAAGTCCTAGCAAGTCATCAATTCTTGGCTAGAGAAGCCTAAATCTCACTTTTCCAAGTTGCCCAAGTAGCTATTCAGAGAAAAATTCAAGAGGTACTATGATGTTATCAACCTTCTCAATAGGATAGTAGGGTTGAAGAGTGCTAGAGTGTTTGAAAATTGGATGCTTCATGTCATTGTGAGGATGGAACAAAATGTAGATTATCATTCAGTAGGAATTATAAGTGCCATGATTCTTGAACAGATGTGTAATGTCCTATAGATGAAGACCCTAACAATGACCTCCTACTTGGTTTATGCACTTGCAAGATTTCATCCATACAAGGGACTAAGTAGAAGGGGTTTGTTTGGAAAAAATGTAATTTATGAGGTTTATCCACAGCTACACCTGGGTAACTCAAGCTATAGGAGGGTGAATGATGCATTCACCATGTACATCACTAGGTTGCTCCAAAATGAAAACCATGTAAGGATATCTTACAATGCCAAGGAGCTAATCAAAAGGTATGGGGCTTGGTTCATACAATTTCCCACCTTATCATATATATAAGTATAAATGGTTGTCAAATAGATCCATACAAACTTCCTAGGTATCCCATATATCACATTATACTTCTGAAGGTCATGAGACAAATATGTGATTTTGATGTCATTGTGAAAAAGGATAAGCATAATACTAGATTCGGCGGAGATTTTCCTCTGAGGATAGGCAAGAGTGAGGCATGCCCTTTTATTAAGTTAGACTATGCTTTTGAAGAATAAATGATTACTCTTGGTTTATCTTTTCATTCCAAGACATCTAGATTTCATAGTACTGGTGAAGCATAGAAGAAGGCCAGTAGAGAATATAGTCACAAGGATGATATAGAGGACTATTGGGCCAATTTTATTGATGAGTTTGAGGTTAGAAGAAAGAAGTTTTCTAGGCTACCAGTGAATTTAGTTTGACTATATAATGTGAAGGCTATTCTAGATCAAGTTGAAGATGATGGAGAGTTTATTCAGGGCCATGAATATGAGGTAGTGAAGGATAAACCAATAAGAGAAATAGACTGGTTGAAGGAAGAGAAAATAGATTTAGAGCAACTTATGACTCCAATGATTCAATATACAAAGTTGTGGCTCAAGCATAAGATGTGTGAATTGGATATTGAAGGTGTACAATGCACCTATGATCTAATGGGAGACTTAGAGTCTCATTCCACTTCTGAGGAGTCAGCTGAATAGGATCCTAAGTGTAAGGGAAAGGTGAGATCTCCTTCTAAGATTAAGATTAAAGATGTTCAAGTGGAGGAAGTACAAGAGGCAAAAAAATAAAGAAAGCCTATTGCAAAGAATTGGAAGTAGATTTCAAGGACCAAGAAGTCAGAAAAGGATGAAGCTAAAAAGGAAGATAAAGAATTTAGTGTTTCATTTCCCAAGAGAAGAAGGATAGTAAGATTGTCACAGAAGGAAAAGGAAATCTCTAAGGTAGGGGAGGAAGTTAGTCCACTAGTAATAAATGTGGAGATCTTGAGAAAAAGAACACAAGTGTATACAAGAAGATCAAGAACTCCTCCTAAGGATAATGTGTTGAGGAAGGATGCTCCTCTAGTAACTCCTGCTATAGAACAACATGATAATATTCCTCCTTCCCATGGATCTCATAGTGCAATAGGTGAATCCCACAAAGCAGAAATTCATCAAGATCCAGAAGAAGAATTTCAAGAAGGTGAGCTCTATAGTGCTAACGCAGAAATAGAGAAGGTGTTACAATTTCCCCTAGTAACTTATGAGGATTCGCTTGTTAGAAGTGAATAAGATAGACCTCCTCAGAGGGAGGAAATTCCCATTAGGACTCCATCACAAGTGCATGAAGAGGAAGATCATGATAAAGGAAAAGAAGATAAAGCCAAGGAGATTTCTAAGAAACAAGATTTGAGCAAAGATACACCCAGGGATCAACACGATGAAGTTGGACAGAGAAAATTACAATCAGAATCTACTATTCCAATTTGGTTGGATAAGGAATTAAAGAGTAAATAGATTATTACAGATGGAACTCCTCCCAATTGGGATGAGTTCTTGGAAAATATTGGAAAGGGTAAAGGAAAGAAGAAAGCCAGGGTTATTTCCAAGATTTAAAGAGATGAAGAAAATAATAGTGTGGTACACATTGTTACTCGCACTCCTAATAAGAATAGAGATGATGTAATTGGAAGTGACTACAATGTGCAAACCATCAACCTAGGGCCTACTTCCATGGAACAAGAGATTGAAGAGTATGAGGGCTCTAGTGTTGTGATCTTGGGTAGATTGAGGAAAGAAGCAAAGACTAAGAAATATTTGAAGAAGGAAAATGATAAACTTAAGAGATATTTGCAATACTTAATGAATCCCTTGTAGTCTATCAACTCCTCATCATCTCTACAAGCTTCTTGCCACAAGAGACAATATCTGAGTTGGAAAGAATGAAAGGCACCACAAATGCTACCATCAAATGGTTACAAGGAGTGAAAATCAAAGGAAATGATGTTATCAAATACATTATTTCAACTATATGAGATGCAATGAGATCAATTGATTGGTTAAGAAATGTGTTAGCTCAAGATAAGGAAGTTGTGGATCTCCTATTGCAAAAGGCTAAGACCAACATCGAGTATATTGAGGATAAATTAGTAAGTGATGGAATTATTCCTTCCTCCAAACCTGAAAAACCTTGGGAATGGTTTGAAGTTCTGTAAATAAGGAAATTTTTTTTAAAGAAGGTATATAAATAGGGGTAATAGATTGAGGACACCTTGATTGAAATTTACAATAAGTACATTTCCTTCTTTTAGGTGATGATAGGGAGAAATAGATTTGTGCCAAAGCATCTTAGCTTGGAGTAGTTGAGAAAATGGTGGCGAGATGTATAATCTCTAGTCAATGAGGGCCCAATCACTAAACATCAGTTGGATGTTGCGGTTACTTACATTGCTATAATTAATAAATATCAAACCAATAAGGTAGATTGGGATAAAACGGTAAAAAAGTCAAGAGAAATTAAGTCCATTGAAAGGAGAATTAAGATTCTATCTATGCCTCCTGTGGCTGACTTGGCTAAGGTATTTTTGATGGTGAAAGATAAGATGGAGTTCACTAAGGATAAGGGGGGAAGGGGTTAATACAATGCTACATCAGAATTTGTGCTTCCCCATTATTTCTCTTCTCCTTCACATGCATTGGTCCATATTATGGTTGGGACCCTAGGCTGACCTGGATGGAGTACATGCATTTAATCCATATTTCACTTTATTTTGAATTCCTCTTGGCTGACTTGTATTATGGCCATTTATTTCTGTAAACCCTAATTAGGTTGACATATCGTGGGGGGTTTCTATAAGTATGGCATTCTATCTCATCTGTAAGGGCTAGAGAGTTTTGATATTGAAGAGAATTAAGAAGTAGAGAAAGAGTTAGAATTAGGATTTAATATTATTTAAATCAAGTGTTGTAACAAAAGACTAGAATTGTTGCTATTGTGGGTGATTTTATAAAAGGAAAGACATTGTGATTTGGTGTCTTCCTTGTGTTGAATTTTATTTGGCATGGTTCCTGAGATTCTATCTTTTGAAATTGCTTGGGTTTATTTAATATATGCTACATTAATGTTAGATGATTTGATGATGTTTATGGTTTGATGCTTAAAGTGTTTACAACAATCTCTAGTTCATACTTTTTGCGGCTAGTTGACTATTAGTTTCTTTACAAAGTTATCCTTGACTTTACATTCATTGTGCTTAGTTCAATTGTGAATATTTGTTCATTGAAATTTCCATAAAGTTGTTTTGGATACATTTTTATAATCTGAAAATCTTTAATACCTTATAATATTGCACTATTTTTGTAATATTGTAGATTCATCTAGGTCAAGCAAAAATCAGTTTATGAGGGATTGGTCCATTTCAAGTGTTCATCATTTGCATTGTAAATCTTAGGGTTATCGCTAAATTTAGAAGTCTCTTGAAACCTTTGTCTTTTGCTATTTCTTTTATCATCCAGGTTAGATTTAGGATTAGATGTATCATCATATTGCTAGATTTGATAAATTTAAGATTTAGAATTTGCTTGTAGTAAGGTTCCTTTGTGATTACCAACATTTTCACATTTATCACTGAGTTGTTTATGCATTGTCAAGACCTAACATTTGAGACCTTTGGGATATCTCTTGAGGCTTGCTGATATTGATTTACCTTTAAAGAGAGATAGGATATCATATTTTGTTTGAGTTGTTGATGTGCAGAAAACACCATCAACAAGATCCAATTGAAAGACAAAGGCATGGGTGAGTATTCTATTAAGCGGTCCTTATGTCTCTCACAGCTACTACCTTTTCCAAAATCCTATGTACAACCATCAACATATAGCTATCAATCTTCAAAAGCCATCACAATATTTGATGGTACATTTGGAAAAGCAGAAACTCTAGTTGATGAATCTAAAGACAAGGACATTTTAAATTGGATTTACAAAGATGAAGAAACATCCCAAGCATCAACTTCCAATGTAGTAATAGCGCCATATGGTAAAGGGTTTACAATCTTAGAAAAGATGGGATATTAATGAAAAGTTCCTACTAAAAAAAGAAAAGAAGGTATCATTTAACCAATTCAACTTATCATAACGAATGTGAAAGACAAGACATGACTAGGATACAAAGAAGAGATAAAAGAAGAAACCAAGTAGTAGATTTGTGAGTGAATCCTCTAATTGCAATCTAGTTCTGAAATCAACTCAAATGAATATGAATGGGATTCATTATCTAAAGAATCTTTTCAAGACAAATAAATTGATGTGATATAGAGATTTTCACCCATACGTATGGAGGTACAAAGTTAAGGTTCTAGACCACTTGAATTTGGATCATTACATATTGATTACTCTAGTGAGGATGATCAGACATCCAGTGAGATGGATCATTCAGAGGAGAGTAACAGTATAGACCTTGACATTGCAATCGAACACTTTGAAAAAATTTCCATCTTGACACTTATTTCCTTTAACCTTGACTAATTTGATGATTCCTTACATTTGATACACCCTAAACTCATTGACTAGGAACAAACCAAGTTGCTTGATATCCCTATCTTTTCATATTATCATGCTATTTTCAATTTCCTTTACTTTGGAAATCTTGAAACAAGTTCCACCAATGAATTTCATAATGAAGCTTCAAACAAGGGAAGTGCCAAATCTTTTAGCTACAAAATAGTGAATACAAAAAATCAATCTAATGGTGAAAACCATTCAATGGAACTATAATATAATGAAAAAGTAAAAATAAAGAGTGTATCCAATAGTGAAAACCTCTATGAGGCACTAAAGGATGGGAGATTTGACACTCTTTCAGAGCATTATCATGATATATCTTTAGTATTGGTTGAGCCTATGAAATCCATAAACATCAGCATTGCAAAAATAGTGAAGAACTTACACCTAGTGGCATCAATGATAGAGAAAGAAAATCCAACCTTCACAAAATAATTTGAAGAAAAGAAAATCATTTTTTCTCAGTCCTATGATGACATGCTAGGAATAGATCCAAATCTCATTATGCATCATTTATCCATAGCACCTGGAGTGAAGCCAATAAAGCATAAATTGAGAAAAATGCATCCACACATTGCCCTACTAGTGAAAGAAGAATTAAAGAAATTATTAGATGTAGGATTCATCTGACCTATCGACTATGCATAATAGATCTCAAAAATTTTACTAGTTTCTAAACTAGACAAGGATATCAAAATATGAACAAATTTTAGGGATCTTAACAAGGCTTGTTTGAAGGATGACTTTCCTTTTCCCAATATAGACATCATTGTGGATTTAACAACATGAAATGTTATTCTATCACTCATGGACAAATTTTAGAGCTATGATTAGATCAAGATTGGACCAGAGGACCAAGAAAAAACATCTTTCAGATGCCCATGGGGTGCATTTTGTTGGAACATCATTCCTTTTGGATTAAAGAATGCACGATCCACCTATCAATGTGCAATGACAACAATATTTCATGACCTAATGCACACATTCATGGAGGAAAATGTGGATGACCTAATAGAAAAATCATTCACCAGGGAAGGACATCTAGAAATCTTGGATAAAATCTTTACCTGGTTGGAAAATTTCAATGTGCGTTTAAATCCAAACAAGTGTGTATTTGGAGTAACATTAGCAAAACTCTTAGGAAACATAGTCTCAGCTAAAGGTATCAAAGTAGATCCAACAAAATTTAAAGAAATCATGGAAATTCCACCTCCTAAGAGCATTAGTCAACTACGATCTCTACAAGGAAGATTCCAATCCATCAGAAGATTCATTGTGCAACTGGCAGAAAAAAATCATCCTTTCACTCATTTGTTACACAAGAATGTTTCTTTCAGATGGGATGAAAAATGTGAAGCTACCTTTAATCAATTGAAACAATATCTAATGAATCCACTTATCTTGGTACCACTACTAGAGGGAAAACCACTTCTAGTCTACATAAAAACTACTGAGGTATCTTTGGGAGCCTGGCTAGCACAAGAAAACTCTATAGGAAAAGAAAGGACTATCTACTCCATTAGAAAAACACTGAGTGGCTATGAACTTAACTATACATTCATTGAAAAAGCACTTTTGGAAGTAGTGTTTTTTGCACAATAATTGTGACACTACATGTTAATGCATACCATCAAACTGATAGCCAAGATAGATCCATTAAAATATCTACTCAACAAAGCCAATTTAATAAGAAGATTAACAAAGTGGGTAATGATATTGAGTGAATTTGACATTCAATATGTAGATAGAAAAGCAATCAAGGGCCAAGAAATAGCATATTAGTTAGTTGGTGTACCATTGCAAGATGATCATTATATGCACATTGAATTTCTAGATGCAGATGTCGTAACACTGACAACACAATAGTGGATATTATAAATTGATGGATCTTACACTCAACATGGATTAGGCACTAGAATCTTATTTGTTACTCCTCAAGTACACACTATCCCAAAATCTTACAGGTTGATGTTTCCTTGCACAAACAACATGGATAAGTATGAAGCACTAATCATTAGTATCAAGGTAGTAGTGGAATGGAAATTCATAGAGTTACAAATCTATGGAGACTCTCAATTAGTAATTAATGAGGTTAATGATGATTATCAAACAAAAGAATGGTAGATGACTTCAAGAAGTAGTTTGTTGCGATCAAATTTGAACAAATTCCAAGAGTAGACAACAAAGTGACATATACCATGGAAACCATTGCTTCTCTTCTACAAATGCCAAAAAAATAAAGTCATTATGAATTCATGGTGGAAAAATTGTTTAGTCTTGCATATGATAATCTTGAATCCCAAGTTGTATGTGGGTATGTGGAGGATCTTGATGGGCCAAAAAGTGGCGATATGATGAGTATGTGTAGAGTATGTGGATGACAAGTTTTTTCCCCAAAATTGATGAAATGAAAAGGTTTTTTAAAGAAGATACTCAAATTTCCACCAATATAAATTATGTTTTACTTTGAATTTAATAAATAATTATTATTCATTTTCTATTTGAATTATGCCTAAAGTCTTGATTGATAGGCTAATTGAAAAACATCTATAGCTTTCAAACCATATCACATTTTTTGAATTTGAAACATGTTTCACATTTTATGCTTCGCATACTATCAGATTAAAAAAAGAAAAATTGAATTTCATGAAGTTTTGACCAAGTTAAGGTGGTCAGACATACAATTTTTTATATTTTTTAAAAGTTGTAATAAAAAATTCATGATTAATTATTTACTTGGAAAAAAATTACAAAAAAATATGTATCACATTGGGGCATGAGTCCTCTACTTATATCTAAAATCTTATAAAAAAATATTATCATTTTTTGTGGTTAGGGTGATCAAATAGACACCTACTTCTTATATTTTCCCTGAAATTTAAGTACTACTACATTGAAATTTCAAATTTTCACCAAAATATTTTTTATTTTTTTAAATAAAACTAGTAGTTTAGAAAATAAATTCAATTTTCTATAGACACTATTCTTACATATTTTTGAAATAATATAGAAAACTTATTCAAATTTTTATTTCAAGTTGTCTAACTCTAATTTTTTTTGAATTTTTTGCCACTTAAGGGCCTATTTTTTCCATGATGATCCTATACATACCCATGTCATCTAATTGAAGCTAATTCCTCAATCTATGGGAAGATTTATACCTATCTATGGGACAATACGCTCCACCTGATTTATTCTAAAACAAAAAACATAACTTTATCCGTCAAGCAACCCAACACACCCTAGTAGTTGATACACTTTATCGACGAGGTCTGGATGGTACTCTTCTTCGATGTCTTGAACTTGATGAATTTGAAACCACTTTACAAGAGGTTCATGAAGGTATTTGTGGTACTAATTCAAGTGTTCTTACTCTATCTAAGAAACTCCTATGCTTGGGATATTATTGGCTAAACATGGAGAAATAATCTTTTCAATTTTTTGAGAAGTGTAAGAAGTGTCAAGTCCATGGATACCTCATACATGCACCAACATAGGAGTTGCAACCATTCACATTGACCTGGCCATTTTTTTAATGGGGACTTAATCTTGTGGGTAAGATTCATCCATCTTCCTCTAATGGACATAAATTCATAATAATAGCCATAGAGTATTTCACAAAGTGGATTGAAGCCATCTCATTAACCACCATTACTGGTAAATAAATTTTCTCTTTCATCTTGAACTACATTATCTTTTGATATGGCATCCCTAGCTCCATTGTCATTGACAATGGTAGACCCTTCAAAAACTAGGATGTATAAGAACTTTGTGAAAAATTCCATATCCAACACCAATTTTCCACACCCTATCACCCTTAAGAGAATGGCCAAGAAGAAGCCTCAAATAAAACCATCTTGAAAATATTGAAAAAAATTGTCAACAATGGTGGACATGACTAGCATATTCAACTAAACCCTACTTTGTGGGAATACTATACTAGCATCTGCACCTTGAAAAGAGCCACACCATATTCCCTTGTGTACAGATTAGAATCCATCTTACCTATTGAGGTTGAGTTACCTTCACTTTGGATATCACTGAAAGAAATCATTTCAGAGGAAGACTATTAGGAATCTAGACTACAAGAGTTGGAATTATTAGATGAATGTCATCAACATGGATTTGATGATCTCAAAGCTTATCAAAAAATAATTTCAAGAAGCTATAATCATAAGGTAAGACCAAGAACATTTCAAGTTGGTGACTTGGTCCTAAAAGAGAATCCTTGCAATCAACAAAATTGGGAAAAGAAAATAAAATTTGAACCTAATTGGCTAGGTCATTTTGGCATTGTCTCAATATATGGATCTAGAGCATACCAATTATCAACTCTTGAAGGGGACCTATTTGAAGAACCTATCAAACACCTCCATCTCAAGAAGCTCTACACATAACTCATCTAGTGCATGGTTCAAAAAGCAAAAATCCAAAAAAATTAGAAAAATTCAAAAATCCAAAAAAAAAGCAAAAAAGAAAAAATTAAAAAAAAATAGAAAAAGTCAAAAAAAAATCCAAAAAAAAAAGCAAAGAGAAAAAAATCCAAAAAAGAAAAAAAAGTCAAAATTAAAAAAGGAAAAAATACAAAAAAAAGTGAAAAATGAAAAAAATTGTTACCTTGATGAAAACTTGGAAAACATGCATCTTAGTGACAACAAAAAAAATCATAAAATATGAAAAAGTTCAATAAAAAAAATTAGTGAAAACCTGGCAAAAGGTGTTATTTGTGATAGATTATCTTTTCCATCTATTGTCACGTGTTGTTCATACCCTGTTTTCCATCATTATACATGATCATCAGAAGAACCTCATGTACATATCTAGGCATTGCAATCGTGTCTCATCCTAGCTTGGTTATCATTGTGCATATTTGCAATAAATGGTTGATTCGTCATTGGGGGAAAAATCTTGAACTCACTGGGAGAAATCTACTTTGAGCTTAAAACAATAGACAAACAATAATAGTGAGCACAACAATCACAAAAAAATTCAACATTGAACATCAATCATAATTTTTAGAAAACAAACCATCCAATCAAAAACATGATTGGTCAAAGAAAATCTAACTAGATGATGTTCTTTTGAAGCATGGTTTAATCACTTTGGCATGAATGTTCAGCTATTGTATCTTGATTTTTGTTATCATTTATCTAGAGAAACTCAAGGATGTCATGGACTAGAGAAGCTAGGATGGAGTATAATTTTTCTCTGTCTTTTGTTTATGAATTAATCATCACTACTATGAAAATTTGCTGTAGGACATGCTCTACAAAGTATCATTGATAAGATTCTGAATTTGCATAGGAAAAGGATTAACTCTTGTCTATTTTACACAAGCAATACTCAAGTCATTTCAGTTCAATTATGCCTAGATGCTTGTATTACCTTGCAATATAAAAAATAAATGGAAGTTGTACTTGGGTCATCATGGTCTAACTATACCATTGATGTGTGCACTAACTTTCAACATATTAAAAAGCTCAATGATCATACCAAACACAACAAATTGTCTAATGAAATGACAACATTGCATATATATATTTGTATGGTTAAGATATATTTCATTCATATTAATTTTTCATCTGCATTTTAGGTTTTCCAAGGCTAGGAAATTTCAAAATTAATTTATATCTCTCATTAAAATATTGAGTACATTTGACATTAACAAAAACAAGATCATTTACATATAGTTGCATAATCATTACCATATCATACATACATTAGAAGCATTATCATATCATATATCCATCCATGCATTAGATCATGTATTTGCATTAGAAAACTACAAAACTAAGGCGCATTACATCTCATTTGCATATTTAACTCCATATCACATAGCATATATTGAATAGAAATTAAATGCATTCATTATAAAAGTGTGTAGACAACATATAGATCAATAGTATCTACAGCATCTCATATAATCTCAAAATAAATGTCAAGTGTACAATGATATCAAAACATGGAGAGATACTTCAACAAAATGTGGTAGAATATCATAAAATCCCCAACTAAATCAGTGAATATATCAAGTCTTAGTACATCATCAAGTATCAATTCATCAACTATGAACATCACAGCTATATGTTGCTCCCCCTAGATGTTGTCAACCTCACTGAGCCTCCTACTGCACCACTAGATGGACCTACACTTGGATCTCTGGGAGGTGGCCTAGTCACACCCCTACTTATAGTCCAAGAATGACTCCAACCTGATCTAGCATTGACTGACTATGCATAGCTCAGGGAACACTACTCTAGAACTACCTCACAGTACCATAGCCTATAGTACTCTGCCTCTCTTGCTGAAAGTCATACCTCTCTAAGCATATCCCTTGAAGCAGTCGCCTTGGACACTCTTTGTAACCTCTCAACTAAGGATTTTTCCTACTCACATATTTGTCTCATGGTATCTCTCTCTACTGTCAAAGAGAAAATTTGGACCTATGCTTGAGATAATTGCCCCTATAAGCTTTGCACCTATGCCTATTATTGACGAGAGGGCACACAAATCTGAATCTATGATGGCCCTGTCTACTATTGTCTTGAAGGCATTGTAGACCTCCTCCTCCAAGACACTCTGACATCCAATACCAGTCCACCACCTCCATCTCCACCATCATCTCCTCCATCCCCTTCACCCCCCTCCTCATCTCCATCTCCCCCACCCCTCCTCTATCTCGATGCTTACTCAGCATCCAATGTTGGTGTTGGCTCATCTAGATGGGATATCCTCAAGAAAGGATGTGTGAAGAAATTTTGAGCATTATCATCTATCATCAAAGCATTTGTGATATCTAGATAGTAATCCCATATATGTGGTTGTAACCCAAAATAATTGGAACAAGCTACATCATATGATAGTGTGGGTCCCCACTTTGGAATATCCTGTCATCTCCGTGCATATAATGCCACTCCAAAGGGCATGACCTAAACTTTTTTGTACTAGCAAAGAACCCTCATGGGCAGGAATCTCTTGATAACAAACTATGTTTGTCCAATCAAGTACCTCAAGGTGAAAACATATGGCATATCAATATCATCCTCAGGTCACTATTCACAATCTAAGTAGGGTCTCCATGTGATTGTCTCTAGATCATCGAGAACTCAATGCCAATACTCCAATTTTACTAGCTTGTGTTGGAAAACTAAACCTATGTATCCAAAGACATATGGCCTACCAACTAGACGATCCCTATTCTCCACAGGCCAAGTCACAACTATGTGCTCCCAAGCCCAAATGTACAGTAGTGTAACTCTAGCTAATAGACTCATAGCTCCAAGATAGACCACCTAATGCAAATAATAATACAAGTGTGCTAACATGTAGGAATCCCATCCATATCTAATCCCTTGCATAATCATTCTCTCGAGTATTTGGCCTCAACCAATGGATAGTCCCTTTGACTTATGGTCGATACATAGGAAACCTCCAATGAAACCATCTAGAACACATGGTAAAGACTCATATGAATCAACCATCTCCTACAATGGGATCTCATACCCTCTAATCCTTTCATCATGAAAAATCCTCCTCAGTGCATCAATACCTCCTTGCTTGGTGTGGTCATAAACAACTAGCTCGCCGACAATAGGAATCCCCAATATCTAGTATGCATCCTTTGAAGTGACTGTCATCTCACTAGTGGCCAGATGGAAAGTGTTGTGATCACTATGCCACCTCTCAACTAAAGCAGTCAAAAGTTCCCTATTGATCCTATACTAGGGAATATCAATCAAAGATGATAACCCACATCACACAATGATATCCAAATTGTCTTCCACTAGATGTCGAATCATGTCTTGGGTCTTTGGGAAGCACTCTTGAAGCTAAAAAGCTCTAAAATCCTCCTATAATCATAACATATTGCAAATCAACATTTTATTAATCAACCTATCAATCAATCTAATCAGCTCTAATGATATTTCGATCAAATCTTGTTGACTATCTATCATTGATCCTCACCTATCATGTGGTCAATCATCATCTATCCTATCATTGACTCTCACTTATCATGAGATCAATCATCAGACATCATCAAACATCATCAAAACTATGGATGACACAATCATCAACAATCAAAAAAATTCATTTCTAGTGTAAATGCACTAAAATAGTCTATCAATGCGCTAAAACATTGAATGTGCCATTAAAATCCATCAATGTACCACAAAAGGGTACAAATGTGCTAGAACTCTCTATGCACTAATTTAGTCAATAAATGCATTATTTCACAACATACATGCCCTAAAACCTAACTGTGCTAAATTAGACAACAAATGTGCTACTTCATGACCTATATGTGCTAAACTATGTAATGCAATAAACAAATCAATCTATGTGCTATTAGATTATTTAAATACGCTAAAAAATTATATGCGCTAAAACATCAGCTCTATGCACTAAAGTGGGTCATATATGTGCTAAAATGCTAAAACATATTTCAAAACATGAAAACATGGGAAAAACAATTTCAAATTTCAAAAAGAGGTTTCTCACAATATGTATTGGAGATCCATATGCAGTTGGGTGGTTGTGTCATCAAACTCACTCAAATCGGGGGGGTTTGGTATGGGATCACCATCTTGCTCTAATGCTTAATCAGCTCAACCACTCCAATGCAAATGAGTTCAAATGAGCTCACGTTTTCATCTTTTTACCATTCAAAGGGCGTAATTAAGTGGGATTTCTTTTATTTTTAAACTAGGGCATCAATTAATCAATTGGCAGGTCAGTATTATTTATTAGGAGATAAATCATTTCAACATCATTAAATTTGAAGATCATCAGAAAATCATAAAAAATTTAGAAAATCATTAAATGTCCTTAAAATTCAAAATTTCTTGATTTATCTCCCGAGGGGGCATACTCGAATCATCACTCAAAAATTAGTGTTTGGGGCGTATCAAAAAATTTATTAGCACTATCAACAAATTTTTCTTTGAGGAAATGTGTCACAAACACATCACTTCAAAGAGGGGAAAAATGTATACACTCAAATTTGGTCTAGAGGAAATTAATTAGATACAAGTTATTTAATTAATAAATCTTTAATTCTTCTACTTATAAATAAATTGACAAATTTATTTATATAGTTCACTTTCTTTAAATTCTTCCTATTCTAAATCATTTTCTTCATGTCTTAATTAAATAAACAACTTTAATTAGTTTATTTTATTTAATTAACTCCCTCTTATTAAATTTTAATTTAATATTCGAATTTATTCACATTTCTACTAACTTCTCTCACCTTCCTCCTCATCATGTGTCTCATGAAATTAAATATCCTTAATATTTAATTGACATTTATCATCAACAAATTCTAACCAATTTTGAGACACTTGGATTTCACCTCCATTTGATTCCTCTTCACACTTGGACAGTTTTTTCTTCTAAAGGGAACACACTCCTTGATTCTCTCTAACCTTTTCACATTCGACCATCCATCTTTACAGATCAAATCCAGACTATTGAATCCTACCACATAGGCTAGTGCCTTAGAAAATCTATAAATATATCCTCATTTACAACAATTCAGATAGAGAGCTGAGCATAATTAAACTCTACAAAATTTTAGAGAGCATTATCATTCTAGTATTAGCATTTAGTTGCATCTTAATTCAAGTATATTTATCATGGCATTACCATTAGCTACATCTTAATCATAGTAGTTTAATTGTATCTTTTCAATTATCAATATCATAGAATCATCATTAAACTTTGCAAATCCTCTACAACATTTTAGAAATCAATCATGTAAAAATATTTCTTTCATTTCCAACATCTCGTTCTTTAGGTTGTCATTTGGAAATTCATGCACATACACAATCTGAGAGTAAAATGAATTGAAAATTCCTTGGAGATAGAGGACAATGAGACACCATTCAAGAGTTTGTTGTTTTGATTTGATTATCATTTGAATTCTCTAATATAATGTTTGATTGGTGTGTTGTATTATTTTCTTATGCACTCACATATTTTATACACATATTTTATGAGCTAAGGATGCACATAGTATCTTTGATGCTAATAGCAAAAGGATAGCAACAATAATGCTCTCTAGTGCTGACAGTAGTATAACATCAATCAACAGTGGAACAATAATCTTCTTTTAGAACAATCATCAAAGACCCATCCAAACTTTGGCATTTAAGGTATGAGAACTTAAGCTTTTCTAGTTTGAGTTTATTATCTATGAAAGGAATGGTTAGAGGGTTACCTTCTATTGTAGAATCTGGTGGAAAATGTGAATACTACATTTTAGGAAAGTAGCATAGGTAGCCTTTTCAATCAGGGTATTCTAGAATAGCAAAAGCACCATTAGAATTAGTGCACTCAGATTTGTGTGGACCCATGAAAACCCCCACCTTAGGAGGAAATCCTACTTCATGACATTCATAAATGATTAGAATAGAAAAATATGCATTTATTTCTTAAAAAACAAATCATAAGAATTTGAGAAGTTCAAATGGTTTAAGGCATCAGCTAAAAAGGAGAGTGGCCATTATAACAAATCCCTTAGAATAGATAGAGGGGGATAGTACATCTTCAAAGAATTTATAATTTTTTGTTGGAGTGAGTGCATTCATAAACAATTTACAACTAGGTATAATCCACTACAAAATGGAGTGGCTGAAAGAAAAATAGAACCATTCAAGATATGGTAGCAAGTATGTTGAAAGAAAATGGGTTGTCATATATTTTAGGTTGAAGCTATAGCAACAACTATTTACATATTGAATATATTTCTTACAAAGGTTTTCCATGATAGTATTCCACAAGAGGCATGGACAAATGACAAGTGGAGTCTTGAACACTTAAGAATTTTTGGGTGTGAGGCATGTGCATTTGTGCCAAAAGAGAAGAGGTAGAAATTTGATGAAAAATAACAATGTATATTTATAGGCTATAGTGAAGAAAGAAAATCATACAAACTATATAATCCTAACACCAAGAAGGTTTTACTTAGTAGGGATGTCAAGAGTTCATTGAAAATGAAGCATGGGATGGGATAATGGGCAACACCATAGGTATTTTAGTCACAATAACCCTTGATGATGATGAAGTTCTGGAAGGTAGAAATCCTAAAGGAGCTCCAAAAAATAGTAGTTCAAGGAGAAAATACTATAGAGATTTGGAAAACAACAATTCTAATGGTACTCAACAAAACAACAACTCTGGAAGTGTTCAACAAAAGAACATCGTTGGACAAAGACAATAGAGTAACAACTCTAGAGTACAAAAGAGCAATAGCTCTATTAGCCAACAGTTCACCAACTCTAGAGGTTAGAGTACCATCAACTCTGAGGCTAATTCATACCACACACTCACATCAGTGATTCCACAAAAGAAAAAGAGTGTAGGGGAGATATATGATAGCACAAAGCAAGTTAATTTTCATGAAATTTTGGATTTTTTATTATTCTCTTATAGTGGATTAATGCATTTTGAGGAAGTAGTGAAAGAACAGAAGTGGTGTAAGGCTATGCATGAAGAGTTGGATGCTATAGAGAGGAACCAAACATGGGAGCTAACCTATTTACTCCAAGGTAAACAAGTGATTGGAGTGAAGTGGGTCTACAAGACCAAGTGTACAGCTAAGGGTAAAACTGAAAGACATAAGGCAAGGCTAGTTGTCAAAGGATACAAATAACTTAGCCAAGTATAGATTATGATGAGACATAAGCACCAGTTGCAAGGCCAAAAAAAATTTGGTCAGTCATAGTAATTTCACCCCAACATCATTGGAAGTGGATCAAATGGATGTAAAGTTGTCCTTCTTGAATGAATTGTTGAAAGAGGAAGTGTATGTGGAGAAGTCGCCTGGCTATGAAGTCCTAGGGCAAGAGTATAAAGTGTACAGGCTCTAAAAATATCTCTAAGGGCTGAATCAAGCACCAAGAGCATGGTATAGTAGGATAGACTCATATTTAATGAGCAATGGCTTTAGCAAAAGCAACGACCATCCCACACTCTACATCAAAGTACCACAAGGTGATATTTAATTGTTGTTTTGCATATAGATCTATTTTTTACTAGTGACAGTGATAGCTTCATTGTTGATTTCAAAGAGGTGATGAATAATGATTTTGAGATGATAGAATTAGGTTTAATGAAGTATTTTCTTAGTATTGAAGTTCAACAAATAGAGCATGCATATTTATTTCACAAACCAACTATGCCAAATAAATTTTGAGGTGGTTTAAAATGGAAAACAACAAACCTTCCCCCACACGAACAATAATAGGTCTAAAACTACATAAAGAGGACAACAATAAGGATGTGAACCCAACCCTTGTAATGTCCCTTCCTTAGACAACTTAGATTGTATCAGATGTTGGCCTACTACTAGGGTTCTTGTAGGTCAACAAAATGGTTAGAGGACCCAACCAAGGGTTGTGGAGCTTGGTTGGGAGATTTATGAGCCTTTTAGTTTGGAGTTCAATTGATGAAACCATGGATAAATTGGAAATATTAAAGTTTTCTTTTATAGAATAGTGAATAGTAACATAAAATTAAAAAGGGAATAGTGAAAAGTGCCCCCATCCTAGTAGCTCAAAGTTGTTTTTAAAAATTGGCCCTTTCTTTTGATGAGGAAAGACTCTCAAGATGGGTGTAGCATTTTGGGAGAATTATTTTATTGAAATTTATTAAAAAAAATCTCATGGGAGGTTATAAAGCAATATGTGGGCTCATTTTTGGGCATTCTATTCTCATTTTAGCAAAATAAAATTGTAGGTTTGAGCTTTGGAAGAGGGTTTCAATAGCATACATGTCTTCTAATGATGAAATCCTTTGTAGGATAGTGAATTGGAAAAAAATCTAGTTCACAAAATAGGGAAATCTATCTAGGGTTTCCATTTGGGCATCATTGGTCTTCATCATAGGTTAATTTTGCATCTAGAAGTGATTGCAATAGTGAGTTATTAGAATATAATTGCAGATTGGGGATTCTTATCAGTAGATATCATCATTTCAGTGCATTCACCAGATGGCCATACTATTTGGGTGTTATTTTTAGTCAAACCCTAGCTAGAAATTAGGGTTTTCAAACCACTAAGGAGAAAAAATAGTTTGGCCATTGTTGACACACTTATAGCTTATTACTGAAGTTCATATTGGTCTTGTTTCAAGGTCTAGATCAGCCACATAAAGTTTATTTGGAGTTGTATTGTCAAAGGATACCATGAAACTATCATTGGGTATGTTCTTAGCATGTTGGAAATATAAATATTTCATTTTTATGGGCTATAATAGTGTTGATACAACTTTGATAACTGTATATCAAACATGTTATTATTGTAAATCAGACCTGATATAGATTGAATAAAGGAAACTTTTGAGGTGGAATTCATGTTATATATTTATGCAATCATTGTTTATCATTTCTATACATGTTCTTTTTAATTTGGAAACATTAAGCACTCCAACGAGGCTTCAAATAACACATACACACTCAGAAATTAGTCTCAGACCATATTAAATTTCAACCACTTGAAAAAATGTCAGATGTTCAAAACTGAGTTTTTGGGTTATATCTAGCAAGGGTTATTTTAGTGGTATCAGAGCCATAAATCCTACTAGTCTTTTGGGTAATGGTTGCATTCAATTGGTGTGAAATAATTTGTGCACAAGTCAATGTTGATTTTGGTTTCAATTGGGACAACAAAAAGGTCATCATGGAAAAGTTATTTAGCAATAAATAGGAATGGAAAGGAATTAAGCAAATAAAATACAAGACCATACAAAAATTGCAGTGTTTAGATGATTCACTATCAAGGTAGGGAATTTATGAAGGATCATCCTCACTTTCTACTAGCAAAATCCCAACACCACAAGATAAAGAAGTAGTGGTGATTAGAATATTTAAGGAGTATAACATTCTTCCTCAACATGTTAAGAAGAATTTTCCTTTCAAGGACTACATGGAAATGCACCCAAATCTTCGTCACAAGATTGAACATGCAAGCAAGGAATATCACACTATAACTTATGAATTGTTTATAGAATCTTCACATAGGGTCAATACAACTCTTCATCCTGATTTGAATCAAGAAGTCATTAGGACAGCCTTGGTTAATGATTTTTCTATATCATCCTTGCAAGAGGTTTCACAAGAGGTTCCTACATTAGAGGCTAGCATAGTTCATAATGGTGTTTTCAGATAGCAATGGTTTGGACCCTTTGGGTGATCATAAATCATCTTCTAGTGTAATAGTTGATTCCAATAATTTCACATCACTCAAAAATATAGCAAAGAAATCATCGAGAGAGAAAGACAGTTAAAGGTGCAAGAACAAGGAAAGATAGAGGAATCACTTGCTTGTGATCTACAACCTATTAGTGATCATGTTCAATGCAAAAATCAATCATTATGTGGGAATCCTAAAGAATTCAAAACTTTGGATAATGAGGAGTCACCTATTGCACCATTGATTCTTCATTATGATCACAAACTAGGAGAGATTACAGTCATGGGTTAGCCTATTAGAGATGTTGTAAACATTATACCTAGGTGTGACACATATTCTAGATTTTGTAACTATAGTTATAATCATGGGGTAGCATCCATTTCACATGAAGGTAATAATGTTTTTAAGTCTTCCTATGTTGGTACTCAAGTTGAGAGTGTTACACGTGAGATATATATTGTGGATTCAAGCCACAAAGGTCCTAATTTTGTTCACCATACAGTGGAATATGTTAAAAGGACACAACAACTATGTGATAGGTGGTCTATAAGAGCTAACAAGGCCAAGATGATTGTTGCCCAAGCAAGACAACATGTACAAAAGGTTAAGGAAAGATGCATTCTGATAGATAATGCAAGAAGACAAAGAGAATCACACATTAGATCCTTATTACTTTCAAAAAAAGAATGTGTGGATGTGGAGTATACAATGGAATAGATTCTTGAGGTATACCCATAAGAAGAGCATGTGGATTTGTGTGAAGAAGGAAGGAGGAATGATTTAAGAAATCTAGTTTGGTCCCATTTTCATCATGAAGTGTATAACTTTCCTCCTTTGGAAAGCCCCTTGAAGGCTTAACACAAGTGTTAAATCCATTAATGTGAAATGGAACATTATGGTTAATCATGCATCATCTCCAATGAAAGAACAATTTCTAAGGACATATGAAGCATTTTTCATGAGAGAGTTGATTAGGGGAACTAGGTGGTTTCTTACTAAGAAGATCTTGTATTTTGATAATTGTTCGTTGATCTTGCATACCACACCTTGGAGTTTTCTAGTAAAGGAAAATATATCATTTATGTTGGAGTATGAGGGACAACCTCATGATGAGACTAAAGAGCATGATCATGAATGGCCAACACTAGAACTAGTAAACAAAGGTAACAAAGGTTCTAGAATCTCTTATCTTTCAGGTGCTCCAAGGTACAATCAATTTTCTTCGAAGGAAAATTATTTGGTTGCAAGATTTTGGCACTATTTGATAGTGGATCTAAACATAAATACATTGAAGATGTTTAGTAAGGAAAAGAGTTTTACATTGTTAATATTTTGAGGGGTTTGATGTGACTATAAAAGGTGGACTTACTATTCTTTCCAAGAAGAAAGTGAGTAAGATTAGCATTTTCTTTGGTTAGTACACTCTTTGTGATGAATTTTATGTACTTAATTTGAAGAACAGTGAAGTTATGCTTGGTATGCAATGGTTACATTCTTTTCAAAGGGTCATCCAACATTTACAATTAATGGATTTGAGTTTCATACATGATGGTAAACACATTATCAAGAAAGCTCTCAAATATACTTTACCCCATCAAATAATGGCCAAATCAATGATAGCTTTGGATCATGATGTGTTTCATGAAGGCATACATCATGTATGCAAATAGAATTATATTGAACCAATACTGGGTAGGTATGTTGAAATGGATGACAAGTTTATGGACTAGCATGGCATTATACCTGATCTATTTAAGGATAATAGTCCTATGGTTCTACTCTCGCATGAGATTGGAATGCTAACACCTTTGGAGGAAATTTATTTGTGGTCTACTAATGATGGCATACAAAATTGGAGTGTTGGATATAGTAATTTTGTTAGGAAATAGGGTGCGACACAATCTGATTTGGTAAATTAGACTTTTGAAGGTGTGGAAGAGACACAAGAGAAGTGTAACATTTGGCTAGAGATAGCAAGGAAAGCTAAGTTAGTTGGTGGCCAAGCAAAACAAAATCTAGAAATGGTTAAAATAATGAATGTGGCAAGAAGCTTTGTGTGCTCACCCTAGGCCAACCATTGATGTTGTTCATAAGTATGACTATGAAAATGAAGGTAACTCAATTTTGCGAGAGGTATTAGTTCTGTTTGGTAAATTAAACCAGCCTACTCATGATGTTGATGGTGCATTCTTATGGAGGTTCATGGATGATTTGATAGTTTCTTACATTTGTTCATTTCACTAGGTTGGATCAAACCATTGAGTTGACACCATTTTATATTGATGATAATTCCATAAGGGGGTGTGTGGATTGTTTTCTAGACTATTATTTATGGGTTGTTTATACATCTTCATGCAGGATATTTAAATGTGTGACTTCAGTCTTGGTACAACAATGATGAGAACAATGATGATGGATATCCTAATGTAGCTACTAAAAGTAGAACTAGTAATAGTATCCTACCTTCCTACACTTGGAAGGCACAAATCATAAATACAAATTGCATACTATTGTTTTGTTCCATGACAGTGAGATGGATGGAAACTACAAAAAAGATACTATTTGGATAAGCCAAAGTGAGGAAAGATAAAAAGGAATAAAGCATGGTGTTTCTTATCCTCATGTGCGTCCCTTCAAAGAGGTTTTAGAGATGATGAAAACATACCACTTAAAAATGGGTAGAGTAAGAGGCAATGCTATCCAATTGGTGAGGAAATGAGGAAGGAAGATTACAGATCCTTGTCTACTTTTGAGTAGGCACAATAACTCTTTGCATAATTCAAAAAATCATTCTTGTATAGCAGCTACTCTGTGGGTACAAGATGACAAGATAAATGATGTAGGAGTGGAAAAGATTGAGGAAAGGATTGAAGAATCATACCCTGAGGAACCTTGTAACCTTGTGACACTTAGTGTTCAAGAATTCTTTAAGCCACTTCCAACCCTAATCATTTGGGAAGCTGATGAGACATGTCATTTGGATGATATAATGGATACTTGATAATTTTCAGCTGATGGTCTTGCTGATAACACTCATAGTGGACCAACCATGCAAAGGTTTCCTTAGATGGGTGCTAAAGGCATCCATAACTCATCTTTGGTTATGTCATTGATTTATTATCAAATGGAAGCTTTCTATTGGCTGATTGGTGACTTCATCTCCATTAACTTATTATGGGATAGTATCTTCTACTTGGGAGCATATCCATGAGGTCAACAGGGAGTATGACGGGTTACTTGGACATATATGCTAACACCTATGACTTTTTCCTAACTTTAAACCTGAGATACAAAAGCATTTGGAGGGCTGATGAGTTGTTCCATGTGCATGCGGGAGCTGATTTTCACATCTTTTTGATGGTCTACTCATCTAGATGGATGATATGTGATGATTGTATTATGATGGGTATCTATAGCTAAATGGGTAGGATGATTTGAGATATAGGTATTGACATGCATGTTGCATTGGTATTCAGTGATCATGGTGAGTTGCTTTATAAGTTATGGTTCTATGGCATGTATATCAGATTCGAGCAACGGTTTGGCATATGATTACTTGAGGGAAAGCAATCTTAGGAAGAGAGGATGGTAATGTCCCTTCCTTAGGCAGCTCAAACTATAGTGAAGGTTGACCTACTATTAGTGCTCCCATAGGTTAGCAGAATGGTTAGGGGACCCAACCGAGGGTTGTGGAGCTTAGTTGGGAGCTTTAGGAGCCTTTAAATTTGGAGTTTAGTTGATGAATCTAAGGATAAATTAGAAATATTAAAGTTTTCTTTAATGGAATAGTAAAAAGTAAGTAGTAACAAAAAATTATAAAGGGAATAGTGAAAAGTGTCCCCATCCTAGAAACTCAAAGTTGTACTTAAAAAGTGGCCCTTTCTTTTGATGACTTGAAAGATCCTCAAGATGGGTGTAGCCTTTTGGAAGGATTATTTTATTGAATTTTAATAAAAAGAAGCTCATGGGAGGTTGTAAAGCAATATGTGGGCTCAAATTTTGGGCATTCTATTCTCATTTTGGCAAAACGAAATTGTAGGTTTGAGCTCTAGAAGAGGGTTTTAGCAGCATACAAGTCTTTTGAGGATGAAATCCCTTAGAGGATAGTGAATTGGATGAAAACCTAGTTCACAAAATAGGGAAATATACCTAGGGTTTCCATTTGGGCATCATTGGTCTTCATCACAAGTTAATTTTGCATCTAGAGGTGATTGCAACAATGAGCTATCTAAATATAATTGTAGATTGGGGCTTCTTATCAATAGATATCATCATTTCAATGCATTCACTAGTTGGTCATACTATTTGGGTGTTATTTTTAGTTAAACCCTAGCTGTAAATTAGGGTTTTCATACCACTAAGGAGAAAATTCAGTTTGACCATTATTGACATGCCTGTAGTTGGTTAGTGAAGTTCATACTGGTCTTGTTTCAAGGTTTGGATCAGCCACATCAAGTTTATTTGGATTTGTATTGTCAAAGGAAACCATCAAACTATCATTGGGTATGTTCTTAGCATGTTGGGAATATAAATATTTCATTTGTATGGGGTGTAATAGTGCTGATATAGTTTTGATAAATTTATATTAGGCCTATTATTATTGTAAATCAGACCTAATATAGATAGAATAAAGACAAATTTTGAGGTTGAATTCATGTTATATGTTTATGCAATCTTTATTTATCATTTCTATATATATTATTTTTAATTTGACAACATTAAGCACTCTAACAAGGCTTCAAACAACACACACACTCAAAAATTAGTCTCAAGATAGATTACATGCCAACCACTTGACGAAATGTCAAATGTTCAAAACTCATTTTTTGAGTTATATCTAGCAAGGGTTATTTCAACCCTCTACACGAGCATGGTTGGAATTTTGATGTATTTGACATCCACTAGGCATGATTTAATGTATGTAGTAAGCCTAATTTCTATCTTCATGGAGAAGCCTAAGGACACACATTGGAAAGAAGGAAATAGGATATTGAGATATGTGAATGGAATAGTAGGTTATGTAATTTTGTACGGTCCATCTATTGAGTTTAAGCTAGCTAGTTTCAAGGATAGTGATTGGAAAGGAAATGTAGATGATAGGAAGATCACATTGGGATATGTGTTCCACATGGGTTAAGGGGTGATATCATAGGCATCCAAGAAGTAGCCCATTGTCTCTCTCAACACAACAAAAGTTGAGTATATTGCAACAAATGCAACAACATGTCAGGCTATTTGGTTGAGAGGATACTTTAAAATTTGAAGGACCAACAAGACATCATAGTCATACTTTGTGAAAATGTTTCTTCAATAGCCTTGATAAAGAATCTAGTCTTACATGGATGCTGTGAACACATTAAGATCCATTATCACTTAATAAGGGATTTGGTAGAACAAGGTGAGATTGAATTACACTATTGCATATTTGAGTAGCAGCTTACCGATATCTTCACCGAAGCATTACCAAAAGACAATTTTGAACACCTAAGAGATAAGTTCAAATCATTGTATACAACTTCAAAGATCAACTCCAAAAGGAAATTGAAAAATGATAGCTAACTTTATATTAAGGAGTGTTGGAATATTGATTAATTTATTGTCAATAGATTGTTCTCCCTTACCCACGTAATTTTTTCTTGTAGCTCTATGTTGACCTGTTAGCATTAAATCATGGTAGGTGATTTTGAATTTGAATTGTAGTGCTCATTTTTTAGCTAGCATATGCAAACAAAAGGAAAGAATGTTACGCTTAGTAGGTAGAGTTGAGTTTTGGAATTAGAAGACCTTGTAGTAGTACAAGAATATTTAGCAGAAGATAAGGAGACAATATCATAATGCAGAAGGGAATGTTTATCAGACACATCAAATGAATAGTAAGGAGCTACAACACTACAATAATCATTAGTTTAGGTGTTTGAATAGTTCTATGTATTGAAAAACAATCCAAGGTGAATGTAACATATTTTTCATTGTAAAACAAAGCTAGTACTCTGTATTTTTTGTAATTTTGGAAAGAAAAGAGAATATAATATAAATATATATTTTTTGCGTTTAATTTTTTTGTTGTCACTGTGCATTTTTCTTTTTTGTCTATTATGTCCATCGTCTAGTAGTAATAGTAAGTTTGTCTTTTACTACCCCCTACCTACCATCAGTGTGATTGGTGTCTCCATATTAGTTTTCTAATGATCAACCTTGACTGTTGTGATTTCCCAAATTATTTTTTTAATAAGATTCATTGTGGGGAGATGACACACAAGAGATGAGATTGTTGGAAATCACTAATTAACTTGAGTTGCATTGTGTATATCACCTCCATGAAAAAATTTACATCATTTGTATGATAGTAATTAATCCATCTGATCTCACATCCCATACTCACTACCATCTTAAATGATGTCTAATAATTCTTAAGTAAGCTCTCCACTTCCCTATCAATAGTAGAGCTAGCAAGTGAGTTGGCATCCATGTTGGCTTCATGATAGACATAGTTTAGGATATAGTTGTCTAGTTTTGAGAGCTCACATTGTATTATGAAGAGTATATAATCAACATTCCAAATTTGGACAGTATTCGACCTCAAGTAATTTATAACTATTGTGTAGTGACCTTCTATTATTAGTTTCCTCTTCTCTAGGTTTGAGAAAATTTCCAACCCAAGTAAAGTAACTTGGAAATAAACTTTATTATTTGTGTCACTCTTGAGATTTTTTGATAATTTGCAAATTATATTTCTAGTTCAACCTCAAATGATGCATCTTGCACCAAAAGAGTTAGCATTCCATTTTGATTCTTCATTACAGTTAAATGTTACCCTTCCTTGTTGAGGAGGTATCTATTCTTCTTTTCCTCTTTTTAAGAGGATCTCAATACAACTAGCCTCATTAATAGGGGGAATGGAAAGCCCAATCTAAATTTGTTTCATCTAGTAATCCAATAATGATAAGCTATAATTAATATTATTTTTCCTTTGTGTTAAATTTTTTATTCATTTTTTCCTCTATTAAGGCTTCAACCTTGCTTAGGAAAGAGGGAGGTTTTATTTACTAATTCTTCAAAATTTTCATTTTTCTCTCCTTCAAACATCCCAAATAAAAAATGATGGGATAATTATCCAAAGGAAACAGAAAATAAAATTCTCGTTAAAAAAATTTAATATTTAAATATTATTGTTATATCATTGACAAATGCACAAACCCATCTCATTTTCTTGCATAGTCATTTCCAAAATTCTTGAGAAAATTCACAACCAATGAGTAGGTGATCTAGAGATTCTTCAGTGTTTTTTCATAAGGGTTATCTTGAGGAGATGATATGCCCTAAAAAATTTAATCTATCCATTGTAAAAAAATTATTTTGTAGGCTAGCCATCCAAGCATCCCTACTTTGGGTAAATAGACTCTATTCCAATAGAGATGTAAGGAGATTTCAGTTTTTTCTTCCTCTACTTTAGCCACAATGCACCCAATTTTTTTAATGCATTTCCCTTATTTCAAACAATTCCACCTTAAAAAATCATGGTCATTGGATAAAGAATATTTATAGATCTTAAAAACTCTTGGAACACAATGAAATTTCCTATAATGACCAAATGGTCAAAGTTTTATTAGTTTCAAGATATAATTCCAAATTGATTCTTTGATTAATATAGTTAGCCACATGAGTACCCAAATTTAAGGAGAAATTTTTTTTGTACGAGTGAATAAACCAATATTATCTAAAATGGAATATCCAATACAAGAATCCTCCCAAAATAAAGCCTTATGTCCATTATGCACATCCCATATTAAGTAGTCCATGATGATTATTCTACACATGATAAAATGAGATTCTAGAAGGAAGACCCACTGGCTAGGTTGTGGATAGTAAAAATTCTTTAGCTATCTTCATTACCTAAGTATTTATTTTGCAACACTCTGGTCAAGTTTAACTCTAGGTTGGTGAACATACACCACATGATCTTTACACCCAATGCTTTATTTTGTAGAAGGTAGTTTCTCATTCCACTCTGCCAACCAATTTAGGCTTATAGAATATATCCCATTTTATTAGGGGTATCTTCCTATCCTTTGAGATTCATTTCTAGAAGAAATTTTTCATTTTTTAGATTTAGCCTTTGATTCACTAAGACTAGGATTCTGATTCATGATATAAGAAAGATAGAGAGAGCTAAGATAATTGATTTTAGCATTGTTAATATGTTTGGCCAAGATGATCATTTTCCTTTACAATAAGTCATACTTTTATCATTGCTATCTAGAAGAGGATCTCATAGGTTTGAATTTCTTAGTCCAACTAAGAGGGGTAAGCCAAGATGGGTGCATGGGAGTGTGGTTTTTCTAAATTCTAAAATTTTGAGAATTTCCATATTTTTTGTGTTTTTGTATAGAAGAGATAGATTTATGATTTATCTATAAGGTCAATGTAGGATTGTGGGGGTTCAAACTAGGCCCTTAAGTGGCAATAAAATTCAAAAAATAGAGTTAGAAAATTTGACATAAAAATTTGAATAAGTTATTAAAACAATTTGAAAAATATATAAGAATAAAATTTATAGCATATTGAATCTACTTTCTAAGATACTATACCTTTTTTGAAAAAAGTAAATCTATTTGGTGAAAATTTGAAATTTCAATGTAGTAGTACTAAATTTTTTCAAGAAAAAATAAAAAGTAGGTGTATGTCTAACCAACCTAAGTACAAGCAAAAAATAATAGTTTTTTTTTAAACTTTCAATATAAGTAGAGGACACATGCCCAAATGTGCTCTATTTTTTGTAATTTTTTTAGAAGTAAATAGTTAGCTATGAATTTTTTATTTTTTATTTTTTTAAAGTATTAAAACTTGTTTGTCTGACCACCATAACTTGGTCAAAACTTTATGAAATTCAATTTTTATTTTTTTTTAGCCTATAGTATGGGAAGCATAGAATGTGCTACATTTTTTGGATACAAAAATATGAAATTGTTTAGAATTGTAGATATATTTCAATCAATCTATCAATTAGGACTTTAGTCAAAATCTATGTAGAAAATCAATAATAATTATCTATTTAGTTCCAAATAAGGTATATCTTATATTTTTAGAAAGCTAGAAATTTTCTCAATAAACTCATTTCATTTCATTAAATTCAAATAAAAACAAAGTTGTAAACTATTTTTTTGTAGTATCACCACTTTTTGGACCCCCATAATCTTGCACTCACCTTGTAATTACTATTTATCCCAAATTCAAGGAGTGTGTATCTAATTATTTTTCATGGTTTCAGTCTCCCATATTTTGGATGATCCAAACAAAAGCCACATAATAGAGTTCTTAAGAGGTATTGAAAAACCCCTTTTGGGCTTCCATTGATGAGAATGAAGTATCAAAGAGTTGATACTAAACTAAAAATTTAGTTGAACCATTTCTTATGAAATCCTTTTTCTTAGGTATCTTTAAAGATAAATTATTGGTGTAAATATGGTGTTTTATCTATTTAGTCCACAGTAGGTCCTATTCACTTGTTAAGTTTAGTTAGGTCCTAGGAATCTTTCTAGAATTCTTCATTGTCATTTAGATCTGATCTGATCTTATTTCATTTAATTCTTATTTACTATGTCATTCAATATTTGTTATGTTAGTTATCTCATGTTATAGGATTAAGACACGTGGCATGTTTTTTCTAATCATATCTCTCACCTTGTCTATAAAAGGAAGGCCCTTGTATATTTTTGGTATCATAATATAAAGAAATCTATTATCTTGTCATACTCTTGTGTGGAAGGTTATCTTTTGTTTTGTAGGTGATCCTAGGGTGTGAGCTAATTCTCAGCTACTACATAGTATCATAGCTCTAGATTTGCAAACTCCTCAAATTAGAGGATGATTTTGTGCATGATCTATTGCTAGATTAAGAATCTTGGTGGATCTTGAAGATTTGAGTATTTTCTTCTCTTACATCATGTGATAGCTTAGAGAATCATAAAAACTCTATATAAATATAAAAATTTGGGGTTTTCTCTTTGTGGCTTTATATGATAGGTTAATTTAGGTGCATGTTAGTGCAAACCTAAACTCACCATTGAGTTTAGTGAGTCTAAGAAAGTTTTTTTATTTGTATTCATCCAAATTGGACATGTGAGGTTAGATCTGAGGGCTTGTAGTTGGGAAGTGGTTGCTAGATCAAGGAGGTAGCCAAAATTTTGGAGCATTTGGGTCAAAACAAACCCTAACATCACATCCTTGAGAGGCCCAAAAACCCTAAATTGACTATCAATTCATCCAAATAAGAGACCTTTTCCCTAGGGCCTCAAAAAAATATTAACCTCCACCATCATTTTTGTCTATAAGGAAACCATATCATACGGTCAGTGTAATCTACACTATAGGGTATAGTCACGATTAGGTGAAATATTCCATCACACCTAGCATATTCTAGGAAAATACTTTACTATCATTATTTCCTACATAGGTCTAGTGTATGCAAGGTATAATATTTGTGAAAACATCACATCAAGGATGGGTCATATTTTTTTAATTATAAGTGTAATATTTTTATTAGAATTTGGAAGCACCTATAGTCATAGGGAATGCGAGTGGGTGTGTCCACCTATTTTTCAAGGGATTATCACATGGGAAATGTGGGATCCTACTACCTATCAAAAGTAATGCCACTTCCAAATAATACCACTCTACCAATGGTGCATTTTGTGTAAACTAGCAATAGTACCCATGGTATGTTGAAGACCTATATCCAACCCCTAAGGGGCTAGATTTTTTTCTCCCTAAGGTCCTAATAGGGTAATTTTTTTCCAACCTAGGCTATATATTTTAATTTAGGAATCCATTATTTGAAAATGAGATATTGTTAAAATGTTATTTCTTAGCAAGTTTTGTAGTGGTGCAATACAATTTTCCATATTTTTATGTAGATATTTTGTTTTGAAGTTATATCTCATATTTGAACCTCTAAACTCAATTTTTTTCCTAGATATTTATCTTTTTGTGATTTTTGTGGCATCATAAAGGTATCGAGGAGCTATATTTTTTGTCCATGTGCTCTTTTTATATTTAGCCCCAAGTATATTTTATTCAATTTTTGAAAATTTTATATTGTGATTGATTACTTGGACATCCTATTACATGGAGAAGTTTTGTCCTCTAGGGGATTCATTGTTAGTATTCATTCAAATATATGAGATTTCATATTAGATATTGTAATATATATTTATCTGTTTTCTCTCTTGGTGCTTATTTCTCTTCTGGTTGAATTGGGTTCATTTGGCATACACTCTCTCTTCATAAATAGTACACATGGAAATTAAGTATGAGGTGATTATTCTAGTCCAAAAGTTTGTGGTCTACTTTGGGTAATTATCAATTAGAATTTACTATGGAGTGTGTGATATTTTCTCACAAGAACAAATGAGATGGGGCTATGGGCTTAATTTTATTTCATTTTTCTGGTAGCCTATTCTTCCATATTGAGGAGTGCACTACACTACAATATATATGGGATATGTACAAAGAATTTTTTGGTTCAGTTAGTGATGTTTTCTACTTTCCATTGATTCATTTTCTAAAATTAAGGATTATTTCGTAAATTTTAATTCATTAAGATCTTAATTTTTAAGATGTGAAAAAGATAAATCTGATGAGGAATGTATATTTTTTATTTTTTCTAAGTTGAAGGGGTCATTTACATTATTGTATTCTTCATTTTATTCCATAATGGATGGCCTAGGTAAATCTCGTAAAATTCCTTATTTTGAGGCATATGTGATTTACTAAATAGAGATCAAGTAAAGCTTCTCTAGTTTGATAGACATCCTAAGAATTAGGCATTGTTAGCATAATCACCCAAGGAAAACGTAAGAATAAATCTATGAATAAGATAGAATATAGTGAGACTTTCACCTCTTCCAAAGAGGATAAACCTAAGAAGGAGAAACCCAAATATGTGTATTACGATAAATCAGGGCATGGTGAAAAGATTGTTATAAGAAATAGTTAGAATAAATGAGGTAACTCCTTTAGAAGCATAGCATTTCCTTGTTTTCCAAGACTTCTAGTTTACATTCTTCTACACCACCCTCATCATCAACACAATTAGGATCATCACGTTTTTCTAATGGAAGTGATAAGATGAAAGGTAAAGCCCTTGTTGTGACTATAAGTAATGAGTTTCTTGGATATATTCTTGATTCTAGAGCTTCCAATCACATGCTTTGTTCACAAGATCATTTCTTATCATTTGAGCCTTCCTTGACAACTCATCTATATTGATGGAAAATAGTACTTAAATGGTTTTTTTATGCAAAAGGAGATGTTGACATGGGTATTGGATGCTTTAATGATTTCTTATATAATCTTGAGCTTTCCAACATTCTTCTTTCTATTTATCAAATAACAAATTGGTATAAGGGATGTTGTTGAATTTAATCCAAATTCAATGTTCATTCAATATTTGTATAGTAGATAGATTGTTGCAGTTGGTAAGGCTGATAATTATTCCATTATTTACATATTTTCACAATTTTCTTCTACTCTTGATGAAGTTACGATAAGGTTTATACTGATGCATTGAGCATGGATAATTCATTAGAGGGTGAGATTGGTCACTAGAAAAAAAAATTTAAGCTTCCATTTACTCTTGTTTCTTCAGATTTTAGTGTTGTCATGCTTTCTAGTACTTCAATTCAGTAGGATGATATTTTTTTAAAAGATTTGGCTATGTGGAATGGTTACTTGATGGTTATATGTGATTTATTTTATCAATCTCATATTATTAATTTAGAGGAAACAATTAAGGGGTTATCTCTCCCCTTTGATGATAGTTGCACTATAATTTTTGTCTCATCATCATTGTCTTTGGAGGTTCCTCCTAAGTTTCCACATAGTATTGATTTGTTTTCTTTGATTGGGCTAACACTTGATTTTGTTGAGACATACTCTAGGATGGAGACACTTGATCCATTTTCACAGACACACATTATGAGGCTTCTTCTATGATCTCTCTTCATGAAGTTGGATTTTTTTCAACATCATCCTTTTGACTTGTTTCTTCCTAAGGGGGGACATTTTTTTGTAGGCATCAAATTCTCTTTTGTCTTCTAGCATTCTTCATTGGCTTATGAGATACTCCATTATTTGAGGGATATAGAGTCTTTATCTTTATCTCCTATGAGGGGTATCTTTTTAATATTTTTTATGGATGTAGTCCTTGGGGATATAAATGAGTCCTTCATTCATCACTTATTTCATCACTTGTACATGATAGTTCTTATGCATTCTCTCTTTATGAGAAGGGTTTTTCCCATGTTTTTCTCTTTTACTTCATTTGTGATTGATCACTTGTAAATGCGTACCTAACCTGGACTTGTATTGAAAATTCATCCTTACATTCTTAAATCATTTGTATTGGCTTATTCCTACTTAAGTTTCTCTTAAGGGGGTGTTCATGTGAATATGGAATTTTACATATCTAGTCCAATTCACATGCATGTTAAGTTTACTTAGGCCCTATGAATCATTTTAGAAGTCTTAATTTTCATTTAGATCTTGTCTTATCTTAAGTCCTTTACTTCCTATGTGCTAGGTTATTCAATATTTATTATTTTAGTTATCTCATGTTATAGGATTAAGACACATGTCAAGATCTTATACAATTATATCTCTCACCTTATCTTTATAAGAAAGAATCTTGTACATTTTTGTATCATAATATAAAGAAAGCTATTATCTTTCCATGATACTCTCCTATTGAAGAATATATTTTATTTTATAGATGATCCTAAGGTGTGTGAGATAATTTTTATCTCCTACAAAAATATCCAGTTTTCTCGATCATGAGCCTTCTTGATTTGTAACTTAACCAACATACTACTATGCCGATATTTGGATTGAATGAACTACCTCTTGAGCTAATATTTCTACATGTATTATTAACCATATAGGTATAAAACCATTTTTTTCTCTATAATGATATATGAGAGAATAAATTTCAATCTATTAGCCACTACATTGGAGATAATATAATATTCCATGTTGCAAAGATAGATAAGATATAAGTCATATAAGTATATATCTTGCTCATTTATTGGCATGATGGTTGTAAAATAATTATTTATTCCTTTCAAGATATTTTAATTTTTCTTTGATTCCTTTATAGCCTCAAATACATCCTTTCCAACAATATCCAAATATTTATGAAAAAATCTTGCTAAAAAACCATCTAATCTAGGGGCTTTTTTTGGATGTAATTGCATTACCATTGCTTTGATTTTCTCATTTGAGAATATCATTATGTTGTGGATTGAGCAATGTCAAGATACCCTTAGGAGTCATAACAACTTCTCTCATTGAGATCCATTCCACTTATTTAGTAAATTGTAATTGAAATCAAACTTTGTGTTTTCCACTACGAAACCATTATCCATCTTGATTTTATTTATACTATTTTGAATTTTTCATACTTTTATGGAATTACAAAATAATTTCATATTTTTTGTCCCTTTTTCCATCCATGTTTCTCTTAAAAAATTTCAATAATAGATACATTATTTTGCTAGAATATTGGCTTTCTCCTTAATTAGTTTTTTTCCTTGCAAGTATATATGCTAATTCATTGTAAAACTAAAATATTCTTGATTCAAATTATCTAGAGTTGAAGATAGGAAAGATGAATAAGAAGGTAAATAGATGAAAATGAATAAGAAATAAACATAGAATTTTATACCTTCATAGCTCCTTCCTCTTCATCGATTGAGCTCACAATATGCACCCTTGTCTTGTAGATTTTCTCCAATGATTGAAGGGATGTGGTTGCTCACAATTTTAGCATGATGATGGTAGGATGAAGATGTATTTTACATGGAGATTTGAGCAGCATAAGGATGGGATGAATGTATTGAAAGAATGAGAGCCAAGGCCTCATTATATAGAAATTTGGTGAGAGGAATCAAGGGCTAGGATTGATTGGTTAATGAAGGGTTGAGATTGATTGAGAAGGTGAGGTTTGGATCAAGGATAGGGATTGATTAGACTTGTGAAAAGTTTGACAAGATGGAAAGGGGTTAAATGGGGAGGTGTGCTCACACATGTGTGAGCACACATTGGGAGGAGAGGCATTCAATTTGTGTAAGAGATAGGGTGGCTTGTGTAAGAGGTTAGTTAGGGTAGGTAAGGTGTAGGAATTTAAAATTAGAAAATAATGATAATGAGGATTAGGGATGAGAGTTAGATCAACTAATCAAGGATTAATTGATCAATGAGGATAGGTCGAGTTAATAAGCCAAGGGTTTATTAGCTTGGGTGGAGTTAAAAGTTGGAGAATGGGATAATGATGATTATGATGGGGATAAGATTAATTAATCAAGGATTAATTAACCTAAGCAAGGTTAGGGGATTTAGAGGAAAGTGCAAAATGGTTAACTTTAATTAAATAAACATAGAATTAGTTAATTAAAGGTGGTGGATAAAGAATGATGGGGAGATTAATTAAATAAATAAATAATATTTATTTAATTCAATGTTAGGATAAGGGGATGGGTTAAACTAAATAAATAACAAGTATTTATTTAATTAATTATATTTTGGGTGACTACAAGAGAAATTTCAATTCTCCTCTTCTATATGAAAATTTCTTTTAAGTTGTCCATAAACCATTCCTTGAGGTTCTTAATCTTCTTTAATTTCATCTTTTCCAAGAACTTTGGATACTTCCTCCACATATTCTTGAACTCAAAAGGGCTTCTTTCTATTTTGTGATCCTCATCTAATAGTATTTGTAGGACACAATGATTTGATCCAAACATGGCATTACAAAAGCAATCCCATGTTTTGGAGGTCACACCCTAATCTCCTTTTTATACCGTTTTCACAATTTTGTTGAATCCTTGACACTGACTTGCCCAAGTGTAAATTTGATTATTTAGAGGGATATTATATAATTGTTGCTATCTACTAGTATATATATATATAATTTATTAGTAATATTTATAAAAAATCTAAGAGATATCCTTCACAAGGTGCTTACTTTTTAATCAATTTGCATATCGATTACATTTCTTTTAATATCATTTCTTTTATAATATATATAGAAAATGAATTTGCATGTCCATTACATTTCTTTTATATGCATGTTGCTTACATTTATTTTATAATATATATAACAGTTGCTAGGTAGGAGAACATCAAAATAAACATAGCTTCAAAAAATGTACACACATCATGTGCTTTCATTGTAGAAGCCTCTTGGCTTAAAATTTTTTGCAAAGTCTATTTAGGACAGATTTCTTTTTTAACTCCAGCTATATTTTCCATGTCATTTAGTATAGCATAAAAATCTTCTCCCATGAGGAAGAAGGAGTTGCAAAATAATGTAAAAAATTCTTTAGTTATTTTCGTAGCACTTTCTTTTTTTGACAAAGGGGTGGACCACAAATGTTGATTAGAATGACTTAAAATGCAGTTGCTAAGTAGGAAACTTTGCAAGGAAACTAGTTTTTCTCTTCTTCAATATTTTGCACTATCACAAAGAGTGGATGCCATAGATTTGTTAATCCACTAGAGATGCTTCTTTAGAAGATACATATCAACCATCCCATTGTTTTAATCTTCCTTCATCATATTTATTTCTTTGCTACTTAGCTTTGTCACATGTGTCATTAATATGTCAGCTTTGGAGATGTCTAATTGGTACTTGAATAAGTTTTTTTTCTATAGCAGCATTCAAGCCCCTAACATTCCTTGAGAGGATCGCCATTGTCCTCTAGTAAGGGTCTTTCCCTTCCCATATCTCAACATTCTTGTTATCTTTATCTATCCTTCTGATCTCCATCAATGGAAAGTTTCTCATTAATAGTTTTTCTTTCTTTCTTTGACTAGTCCCAACAATCTAGTTTCTCTTTTTCTATTTATGTTTGTTTGAATCCTTATTTTTCTAAAGTAAGAGGCGTCAAGGAGTCTTGTTCTATCATTTTCTACTCTTCAATCTTATCCTCTTGTAATTGAGTCTTTCCTCTTTCATTGGCCAACAATGAGCCTTCATTTTCACGATCCACAAATTATACTTTTGATTCTACAATCATTTTCTTATTTGACCCAATATTTTAAGATGTAGCTACTTCTAAAGACCTTTTCAATTCTCGGAGCTATATGTTAGTTATGCCAAAACATTCACAAGAAAGATAAAAAAACTTATGTTTGGCTCCATGGCTTGTTCTTATATTGGGGATTATGTTACTTTCCTTTATAATTCTTCCAGTTCTTTCAATGTCTTGATTCTATCATCATTGATGTCTTTTCTCATAAGAGGGTTTATACAACAAATGAAGTATAAATTTGCACTATTTTTGTCTCTTGATGGAGTAGAAGATGCTTGTTTTCTATTTTCCAAAATCACCTCCCCTTTTTGTTGTGTACATTCCATCTCAGTATTTTTCTACTAGATGCCAAATTCTTAGATTAACTCCATTTCTTCTATTAAGGATTCTTTCAAATTTATAGATACACAAATTCTTAAGTATATATCAAAATCTTCTTTGTCTATATTATCATCCATTTTGATGAAGATCTTGAGGTCATCTTTTGATGAAGATCTTGAGGTCATCTCCCATCATTTTGAGGGTTTCTAAATTTTAATATTCCATGAGAAGATAAAAGTGAAACCACATTGACGTGTTAAGGATCCTATGTGTGAAGGGGTTCAAATTGGGAACCTAGTCTATTATGTAAAACTCTAAGCCATAATTTTCTACCCAAATAGCCAGCCTAAAAGCTAAAATATATTTAATAAACATATTCCTATACTTCTTGACCAGAACCATCTTTTATAGGATGTGTCTTGATCAAACCTTGCTTTTAAGATATCTTAAATTCATTCAGTCAGCTTTCTAGGCTGGGGGAATCATTATTATTCGATCTTGTTCTCACTATGGCAAAGGGCGGGCCAATGAACTCGTCGGCATTTGTCGTGTTTTCTTATCTAGTTATTTGACCTTTCTTGAATTGTGCGCGGTAAAAGATTTAAAATATGCAAAAATGTATTGAATTGTGCGCGGTAAAAGATTTAAAATATGCAAAAATGTACTTTAAATTATTCCATCAATGCCACGATCTAATAATTTCACCGTTTCTGAATTGTTCGCAACGAAGAGGATTTAATATCCGCGAAAATATAGGAGGCGACACTGTATTCTCACTTCCACCCAGAATGCACCTGGACATAATTGAATCCATTTCTTTACCATCAACGTGAAAAGATAAAAAGAAAATTGTGTAACGCCATCTATTTATTCTTCCATCCCCATTCATCTCTATCTTATTCAATTATATCGCCTTGTGTGTTTTGTTTCCCCCCGCTTTGATCTGCTCTACCATGGCCCAGCTTTTCTGGTTCCTTTTGATGATGTTTTCCATCTTTTTAATCTCCGCTCTTCCTCACTCTTATCAACACCAACAACAACAATTGCTTTTGCGATTCAAAGATGCCATTTCCCACAATAACACCACTTCTCTGCCCGACTGGACTCCCCATCTACCCCTCTGCAATTGGTCTGGCGTTACCTGCGATCCCTCGTCTCACTCCATCATTGCCCTCGATTTATCCCAAATGAATATAGATGGAACCATCTCTCCTCTGCTAGGGAATCTCTCCTCTCTTCGATCCCTGGACCTCTCCAACAATGCCCCCAATGGTCACATTCCACCTCAACTCGGCCAGCTTCCTCGCTTGCAGAAACTCTAGTTGTACGGCAATCAATTGCAAGGAACAATTCCTGCCTCTCTCTCATCTTGCCGCAGTTTGTATGACCTGAGACTCTCTGATAACCGATTGCATGGCAGCATTCCGCATGAACTGAGTCACCTTACAAGTCTAAAGTATCTTTACTTAGGAGGAAACCATCTTACAGGTAGCATTCCCCATTCTTTAAGGAATCTGTCCGACTTAGTTGAATTGTATTTGGGAGACAATTGCCTCAGGGGTACCATTCCCCATTTTTTAGGAAATCTGTCCGCTTTAGTTAAATGGGATTTGGGAAAAAGCTGTCTCAGAGGTACCATTCCTCATGAATTGGGCATGCTCACTCATCTGCAGGTTCTTTACCTTTATAGCATGCACTTATCAGGCACCATTCCCACCTCTTTAGGAAATCTCTCAAAATTGAGAGATTTACAATTGTCGAACAATGGTTTAACAGGTAGCATTCCCCCTGAATTGGGCATGCTTATTCACCTACAGAATCTTGACCTTGGGAAAAATAACTTATTAGGCACCATCCCCAGCTCTTTAGGAAACCTCTCAAAATTGATTGGTTTAGAATTGTCGAACAATTATCTCACAGGTACCATTCTCCCTGAAATAGGCATGCTCATTCACCTGCAAAATCTTTACCTTGGGAAAAATAGCTTATCAGGCACAATTCCCAACTCTTTAGGAAATCTCTCAAAATCAACTAATTTAGAATTGTCAAACAATTATCTCACAGGTACCATTCCCCCTGAAATGGGCATGCTCACTCACCTGCAGAATCTTTATCTTGGAAAAAATAACTTATCAGGCACCATTCCCAGCTCTCTAGGAAATCTCTCAAAATTGACTGGCTTAGAATTGTCGAATAATTGCCTCAGAGGTACCATTCCCCCTAAAATAGGCATGCTCACTCACCTGCAAAATCTTTACCTTGGGAAAAATAACTTATCAGGTACCATTCCCAGCTCTTTAGGAAATCTCTCGAAATTGACTGGTTTAGAATTGTCGAATAATTGCCTCAGAGGTACCATTCCCCCTGAAATAGGCATGCTCACTCACCTGCAAAATCTTTACCTTGGGAAAAATAACTTATCAGGCACCATTCCCAGCTCTTAGGAAATCTCTCGAAATTGACTGGTTTAGAATTGTCGAATAATTGCCTCAGAGGTACCATTCCCCCTGAAATGGGCATGCTCACTCACCTGCAGAATCTTTACCTTGGGAAAAATAACTTATCAGGCACCATTCCCAGCTCTTAGGAAATCTCTCGAAATTGACTGGTTTAGAATTGTCGAATAATTGCCTCAGAGGTACCATTCCCCCTAAAATAGGCATGCTCACTCACCTGCAAAATCTTTACCTTGGGAAAAATAACTTATCAGGTACCATTCCCAGCTCTTTAGGAAATCTCTCAAAATTGACTCGTTTAGAATTGTCGAATAATTGCCTCAGAGGTACCATTCCCCCTGAAATAGGCATGCTCACTCAACTGCAAAATCTTTACCTTGGGAAAAATAACTTATCAGGCACCATTCCCAGCTCTTTAGGAAATCTCTCAAAATTGACTGATTTAGAATTGTCGAATAACTACCTTAGAGGTACCATCGCCCCTGAAATAGGCATGCTCACTCACCTGCAAAATCTCTACCTTGGGAAAAATAACTTATCAGACACTATTCCCAGCTCTCTAGGAAATCTCTCAATTTTGAGAGATTTAGAATTGTCATACAATTATCTTAGAGGTACCATTCCCCCTGAATTGGGCATGCTCACTCACCTGCAGTTTCTTTACCTTGGAAAAAATAACTTATCAGGCACCATTCCCAGCTCTCTAGGAAATCTCTCGAAATTTACTGGTTTAGAATTGTCCAACAATTATCTCAGAGGTACCATTCCCCCTGAAGTAGGCATGCTCACTCACCTGCAGCGTCTTTACCTTGACACAAATAACTTATCAGGTACCATTCCAAGCTCTTTAGGAAATATCTCAACATTGACAGAATTATACTTGTCAGAAAACCATCTGGAAGGCTCTATACCCTCCTCTTTAACAAATCTCTCGAAATTAGAGAAATTATATTTATCAAAAAACCAGCTTAGTGGACATATTACATAAAAATTGGTACCAAGCTCCAGGTAACTTTTTTCAGCTTCCTTTATATTGGCATTATCGTTTCCTTTAATAGCCTTTTAACAATTATATGAATAAAGTTGACTGCAGAGTATTGATTGGGCGGGAGTGTTTCTATGAAGGGAGATCTCTAAGGTTATGGAATTCCGATGTTAGAGGTGGTTAGAAGGTAGAAGCTATGAACCTGTGGGACATATGAACATTCAAAAGTGGGCGAGGTCAGCTTTTTCAAACAGAGCAGTAGCTATTGTTGGTGAGGGCATAACAACTCAGAGATGTGAATGAAAACATGGAAGACAATAGATGTCTATGTCCGTTGGTTTGCTTTGAGCGAGAGAAAGTATAATCTGTCTGTACTTTCTGAAATACTGCAAAACATCGAACATGCTATCTCATTTATGGCACTTCGTCCTCTCATAGTATGGAGAAGTTGTTTTCCCCCCTTTCCTTGATATTCATTAATCTCCGAGCACAAAAACATGAGATCAATCTATCAAGGGTTATATTTTTGTGTCGAGAGACGATAAAGCATGAATAAGAATTTCAAGATCTTCGATTTCTTAAGTTGTCTGAATAATTTGGAATAGTTAAATAAATGATGGATCATGGAGCTCCTCAAGGAATTAACTCAAATTTTATACCTGTAATCAGATACAGTATAATTGAACACAGATACAGTATAATTGAACATACCTTTTAATTGAGCATTTGAAATATGATAAAAATATGTCTTACTCTAAATCAATTGCATCGAAGTTTTGTAGCTACTATGAGGTTGCAAAAACCTTCCTAAATATTAGGAAGTAATAACAGTATTGAAGAGGAATAGTTAAATAAATGATGGATCATGGAGCTCCTCAAGGAATTAACTCAAATTTTATACCTGTAATCAGATACAGTATAATTGAACACAGATACAGTATAATTGAACATACCTTTTAATTGAGCATTTGAAATCTGATAAAAATATGTCTTACTCTAAATCAATTGCATCGAAGTTTTGTAGCTACTATGAGGTTGCAAAAACCTTCCTAAATATTAGGAAGTAATAACAGTATTGAAGAGCTGTCTTGAGTAATGTTATAGAAATATCCATGCCTCTCTGCAAAACACTTGAAAAAGAGGATAATTTAGCATTATCAATATGGTCTGAGTAGGATTTAAGGTCAGCCTACTATGGAGGTTTCCTAAGTTATGTAGAGAGTTAAGTTTTAATTTTCGAAAATAGCTTTGAAGTTCTGATGAATTGAATCCAATCTCAGTGAGAAGAGATTTGTTAAATAGGCTAGCACGCCGTGTGTAAGACTCTGGGTTTTGTATAAATTTCATTGTTCGAATATTTTTACCTACAAAATTAATACTGCACAGATATCGTGTATAATGTCATCCCAGCCCCAATTGATATTTATAAAACAGGAAAATTTCTTTTAAATTTTTATATAAGATTTTTCTGGTTCTAAGAAAATTCACCACCAGCAATTCATCGACGGAAAATTCATCGCCAAGACAAATTCATTGTCAAGTAAAATTTACCGCTAGCATTTCACCACCATGCAAAATTAATGATATTGATATTTTTTAGTATATATTTCCAAAACTTTGATTTTTTAAAAAATATATATGCCGACGGTGACAGTAAATTTTCCATTGGTAAATTGCTGGTCGTGAATTTACCTTATGCCAGTATCTCTATATCTTCAAACTATTTCTTTATTAAACGTTTATATGTTCAAACAGCCTAATTTAATGCGAAGGGACTTCCTCAAAATTCTCTCTTTGCCACATGGAATAATTCATCAGTTTCACTGAAAGATGGTTTCATGGAATAATTCATAAGCCAAAGGACATTTATAGTAAGGAGGGCTACATATCGAGCAGCCACTAAAGAGTCAGACAGGACCATATCTGTACATATTGGCCTTTGGAAGCAAATGGGAAATAGATTGAATGATGGGTCCTCTTCTCTCACCATCAGAATATTTTTCCTGGCCCTCGCAGAATATTGTGGTGAATTTAAAGCTTTTTCCGAGTATTGAATCGTCTGTTTAAGGCAGTGCGAATTAGTCAGGAAGTTTTGAATTTAAATCAAAAGAGGGGTAAAAATTTATTAAATCAAGAATAAGAACAAATCAAGGGCATCACATAGTCTTATCAAGTTCTATCAAATGATCTAACTGTTGAGACAAATCCGGGGGTAACTCACCCCGGTCCACCAAGCTTCAATCATGAATATGATCAGAAGCTCATTTAACCATGCAATCAGCAACAACATTCCATTCTCTAGAAATATGAGTGAAAGTAATAGACTCTAAGGAAATTTTGAATTTCATTAAACTGTCAAATACCCAATTATTTCATACTATAAGATTTTTAATTATAAAGTGTGTTAGATGATTTGGAATTCAAACAGCAGGTTTAGATCTTAAATCTACCCATATTAACTAGTGTTTAAAAGAATCGATCTTTCCTTGTAATGCTGTAAGTAATCACATTCCACCAAAATTTGGCCAAGCTTCCCATCTACAAATACTCAGGCTGAGCCACAATCAATTGCAAGGAACCATTCCGCCCAACCTCCCCACTCTCCACAATTTGTATTGCTTGGAACTCTCCTACAACCAGCTGCATGGCAGCATTCTATCTAAACTGAATCTCCACATTGGTTTGAAGTACCTCTGATTGAGAACAATCTCACGATTGTTTCAAATTGTCTGCGGAAGAAAATGATCTCTATGTCCCGATTCCTTCTCAATTGGAAGCCCTAGCTTATTTAATTTCAAAAGATAATACTACTTATTGCAATGTAGATATAATATAACAATATATAGCCAATAATTGTAGATGGGAACTAATGAATACTTTATTTTAGGATAGTGTTTCTACAAGCAGAATGTAGATTAAGGAGGACTGTGCACCAAATAAATTTGTCTTGCTTGACAATTAGATGTCTATTAGAAGTACCCAATGGTTACCGAGTACAACACAACCATCGATAACCATTAACAACTACCTCTAAACCAACAAATAAA
This sequence comes from Sequoia sempervirens, assembly GCA_007258455.2. Classification (NCBI taxonomy): domain Eukaryota; kingdom Viridiplantae; phylum Streptophyta; class Pinopsida; order Cupressales; family Cupressaceae; genus Sequoia; species Sequoia sempervirens. The sequence goes on from VDFB02241974.1 coordinate 100,338, forward strand.
TAATACATAGTCAAGATATAAACAAGTTAACAAAACATAAAAATGGATATTTAATGTTAATTACAAGAACTCTACATTTATGTGAATCATTTTTCAACTTACTTATCTATAGTTACTCTAGCCCTATGTAAATCAATTACAAAGATCCATTCCTCTTGAAATAAGTTAGAAACACGTCTCCTTGAACATTGGGGTGATTCCACAATACTAGTTTACAATTTTTGGCCAAATTGGACATTGAAATATTTTTTTCTAACTAAATCTTCACTTTCGGACACCTATAGCAGCTAAATCTTGAGGAATTTGAAGATGATGCAAACTAGAGTTTCGTGACATTTTGTGAGAAATTTGAGAAGTTTTTCGTATAATAAATATATTTTTTCTTTCGAATCATACCAAACCAATTACAATTCAGACATAGGCAGACCATATAACATGTAATTTTTTTTGTATGTATCAATTTTTTTTTGTTAGATCAAGGACTTCAATATCTGATGCACTCATATTTTTCAATTTTTTTTGATAATTTGCTATTTTTCCACATGTAGAACAAATAGCTTGATTTTCAATGAAAAAACTATGTTTAATAAAACTAAAAAAACAAATACATAATAAAACCAAAACGTATTAAAATTATAGCCATTAGATAGTTTTCTTGAGGACTACTTGATTCCAACTGAGTTTTTGAAGTCTGGTCCATTTTCATCCTCAACTCAAGCTTCGAAACACAAAATTTTAGACTTTTTTGATGCCAAAGGATGACAAGGTGGGAATAAGGGGGTTTGAGTGAACCCCCTCTCATAAAATGTTTTTCTTTGTTTTTTTGGTGGGAATGAGGTCCACCTTGCATTTAATTGGTTCACACAAACTAGGGTTCATTCAAACCCTTTTTGGTTTTATCAAACCAAAGGGTTCATTCGAACTCCAAAAACCATTTTTTTTTGTATGAGGTCATTTTTTGCCACTTTTCCTTCTTCACTCAAATTATAAACCACTTTTGTGGGTTTACCCCTTGATTGATTTTAAATTGATTAAGAATCATATTTTATGCTCCATTCCTCTTGAACTAGGAATGTTCACTCAACTAAATGTTCTTTACCTTAATGCAAAATAAATGTATCTTTAATGAGTTTTGAAAACTAAATGCAAAGTTGTAAAAACTAGATGCATCTTTAGTGAGTTGTGAAAACTAAATGCTAAGTTGTTTAATATTATTCTATTTTTCTTGATCTACATACTACTCTACCTTGAATACTCTAAAAAGGTTAAAGGATGCTTTGGAAAATGTGAGTAGTACTTATTTATATGCTCTTATCTCAAATGATTATGAGTAGATGCTCATGGTCCAAGATTGGAGGGTGTTGGGATAATGCCAACTCAAGGAGTGGAGGAAATTATGGATTAAGGATGCAATGCTTAAAATAATCCTAAAGATTCAACCCAACTTTTTCACCAAACTAGAATGAATGAGACATGTAGTGCACATCATGGCATCCTTTGTATTTTCAAATTCTATTATTGGAGCAAGATAATTTATTAAACCTTTTGGAGTACAATCTAAATGTGATAATGTATTCTACACTATATCTATGTTCCATTCTTATATGTATGACTTTGCTAAAGGTGGTACGTAAGACATGGCCAAGGGTGTCACTAGTTGGAACCCAATACATGTAGGGAAAAGACTATGTCTATAAAATTGTGCCAAGTTCTATTATGAAAATTTTGTTTATAGAGAAGATTTCCATCTCATGTGGGCTAGTGTGTGTGGTTGTATCTATGTGCAAAATATGCATATGAGCAATTAAAATACTCCATATTTTCATATGAATCTTTATCTAATAGGTCCATTGAATTAGTGGTATCAATGTTTTTCTTTAAACATTATATTTAGGGTTGAATTTGAAGCATATTGTCCATAATCATTCAATAAAATTTCCTTCACAATAAATAACACAAATAGTTTTTGAATTTAAGGTTCTTATTGTTGGAGCCTCCATTAATTAAAAGAAAATTACTTATCCATAAATTCTACAACATGCCAAATATATGTGTATTTTGGTGGTTGACCATATTGGATGTTGTGTACCATTTCATGAAGGGTTTCATCTATTGCATTATAAATTTATCCAATCCAAGGATAATGTTAACACAAAAATGGTATCCTTGGCCTCCTTGATTTAAAAGATTACAATTTCATAAGGAGGATTAAACTATCATAATCAATAACTAGTGCTTTCAGCTTAATGGGGAAAATTTATAATTTTATAGGTCCTATGCAAACCCCAACATGGGTATGTGTAGGATCATGAGGGGTAGAATAATTTTTCCAAAATTGATGTTTTTATAAAAATACTATGGGTGCATCCATTGGTCTAAATAATGAAAAGTACTTGTAATTTTCACCAAATAGATTTTATTTATTTTTAAATAAACCTAGTAATTTATAAACTACATTCAATTTTCTACATATTCTATTCTTACATATTTTTGAAATAATATAGATAACTTATTCAAATTTTTACATCAAGTTGCCTAACACTATTTTTTTTGAATTTTTTGCCACTTAAGGGTGTGTTTTTTCCATGATGATCCTGCACATACCCACATCCTACAAACATTTTTATCACTAATGTAGAATAATTTTTCTTGGGTATCATTGGTAAAAATACTATTTTATTTTCATCATAATTATGGGTGCATATACCATGACAAATTTTAGGCAAGAGAAAACCTCATGGAATATTGTGCATGAAAATCTAATCAACCATAATGCACTAATACTTCTATAATCAAGAGAATTGGTATTTTGTAAGTTATTGTAAGAGACATATTTAAGCTCTTGGAGACTAATATTAGTGATTAAGAGATCATTAATATTGTGTTATTTGTTAGTAAAATGAATGGTTTTAAGAATTTTGATGTATGAGGTATAAATTTTATCCTTAGGCTTATATGTATACATTATACCATCAAATTTAAAGCTAACCTTAAGATTGAAAGTTTTAAAATTGAAGGACTATACTAATAGAATGGAGTGTAAGATTTCACTTACCAAAAAATAAATAGAATGAATATACCATGACCCACAAGTGATATTCGGTTGCAATTTTCAGTCTTGCTTCAAATAGAGTATAGAATTATAGATGACATATCATTTAATAATCGAATTTCTAATTTATGTTGCAAGTATGAAGGTGTTGTCATTGATGGACCAATAGGAAGTCTACAAGCTAGTATTGTCATTGATGTCGAGGATATTGAGAAAATTGTTGAAAAGAGGAAAATAGGTTGTTGCAAGTTGTGCATGTGTAGTTGAGATATTGAGGAAGTGTTGTGAGTACATGGAGATATATTTATGTTATAGTATCTAAAAATGAGTTGGAATGAAGAGTTGAGATGTTGTCTCTGGTACTTGGTTTCTAAGTGTTTTTGAGAAATTTTGATAAACAAAGAAAATAGTGTTGTGTAAGTGTTCAAAATGTGTTATGGGGTGTGCTTCATGTTATTTCTATGTTGACACTATTTTTGTGCAGATTTGATATGTTGTTCAAGACTGTTATAGGATGCTATATTCAAAATTTGGGTTTCTAGATCATTGTATAGAGTGATATTTTCACCAGTGTGCAAACTAGTTTGTTAGTAACATTTTTTTTGGCTTGGGAGAAATGTATTTCCTCCACATTTCTCCATTGTTTGGATTTAGGTTGTGAAAATTTGGGAAGTTTCTTATAATGTTTGTATCTTTCTATTTTTCAAGGTTTCACTTGATTTGGTACCACATAGTGTATGTTTCATGTGTTTATGTATGAATGCAGTGCACTAGATGTTCTGGGTTGAAGCATTTCTAAGTTGAAAGTTTGGATGAACTCTTTGTTGGATCTTAGGTGGTTCACAGATTATTCTAGGTCATACTCAAGTGAATTTGTTGTCTAGAAGTTTCAGATTGATTTAAGGAAGCATGTACTTATGATTATGGTGTTTTTCATGGGTATTGGCCAACTTGTGTTTAACACATATGTAAAGTTTATGAAGCATGTTGAGATATGTTGGGATCTATTTGGATCATAATTAAGAAGTTATTTAGCTCACTTTCATTCTTGTCTACCACAGTAATGTTGAAAGTGTAACATATAATTTCCAACCTTGGAGAAGGTTTTCAAGGATGAGATTGATACAAATAATAATAAATTTGTTGTGAAAGGAAAGATAGATGCAAGATAGATGCAAGATCAATGTGAGTGATTTGTGTGATGAGAATTTGAGCTGAGCAATGTGAATTTCAGTGTTGGTGTTCATGAAGATAGTGCACTAAAGGTGTCTAAAATCTTTCATGCAAGGGTGCAAAAGTGTGCAATTAATTATGGTGGATTCCTTGTTGTATTGAGAGGTATTCAATGTAACATTTCACTTCTATCTTAACTTGTAATTCTTTCTATGGTAGTGAGCCCTAGTTGTGAGCCTTTTTGGATAGTTTGTCCTTTTTTGGTAGTAATCCTTTGTACCAGTTTTAGAATTAATTATATTGTGAGGTAATCTTCATTGTATTTTTTCCCTTATTTGGTTTTACACGTAAATCTAGTGTTATCTTGTGTGTGGTGTTATTTCATTTTTTGTCATTTGCATTTCATGATTAATCATTTTAACCTAATAAGGGTTTGATGAATGCATGCAGATCTAATTATTGTTGAGGGTTTTGATGTTTTGACTAGTTACAACTAATTCACCCCCCTCCTAGTTATCTTGTTCATTCAACAATAGGTATCAAAGTGAGGTTGCTTGGAGAAGAGCTTAATTGCTCAAGGTAGATCTAGGATAGTGAAGCAAATTGATTTCCCTAGATTTGATGGAACATACTATGCATTTTGGAAGACAAAGATGGAAGGAAATATGTTAATTCATGGATTTGAAATTTAAAAGGTAATAAAGAATCAATATGTTCCTCTTTCAAATTCTTTGAGCACAAGTGATGAGATTAAGTGGTGCAGGAGCACCCATTTACTTGGGTCTACATGTGATCAAGGTGATTTGAGATAGGTTTATTTAGGATTTGTAGTCATTTGTTGTGCCAACAAGGTCCATTTGACCATTAGGGTGTCATCAAGATGTTAATTTTGTAGATGATCTCAAGTGTTGTCAAAAAGAATGCTTAAGTTGAAAATTTTGTAAAAGGATAGGTTATTACAACCTTGAGCCAAGTTGGAGTTTAAGTCTTTTGGTTTAAATAAAGGTCTTAAAGACCATTGAGTGGTGTGTCTAGGTCTTCTATGGGAGTTAAAATGTTAAAAATGTTCAAATTATGTGAAAAATGTAAAAAGGTGCTTGTGGAAATTGTAAACTTGTCATCAAAGGCAAATTACTTGTTTTGGGAAAGTCAATGGTAATTTGGATTTGAAAAGTCATTGGAGGGAGTTGGAGAAGTTGGGGACAAGGAGACAAGTTTAAATATGGATGTAAAGTGCTATTTTATGTTATTCTAGAAGATTATCAATACAATTCTCTATTTTACAGTGCATCTTATAGATTTTCTTTGTGTTTCTTTACTTTCCAGTAGGTGTATGGTTCGTACAAAGCAAATAGATGCATGAATTTTTTTGAAAATTTAAGGGGCATGTGTTAGCATTCTTTTGCACTTGGTTTGAGTTCCTAAATTACATTTTGGTGGGAGTTTGGTCCATTTCTTTGTTGATAGGTTTGTAATCATCTTTTAAAGGTTTCAAGTCCTTAAACATGATGTAAGGCCCATTCCACCTATTGTTATCATTGTGGCTAAGTGGAATGGGCATAATAAAGTTAAAATAGGATGGTAGGGCATAGTATGTGTGTTACTTGTGAGGGTTGGATGAGATATTAAGATTGTCAGTTGTGAGAGAACAAAGAATTTGGGTATAGAGTTGATGGGTTTGAGATAGAATTTGATAAGGCAAAGAAAATATGGGTTATGATCGGTGGTTTGTTAAGTATGTACAAACTTATCCAAGAGTGTTGGAGACTATGAGAAAGTATTAGGAGGTTGGGAACCTTTAATTCCATTAAAACCCTAAGTTTTAGGCAAGAAGTGAGGGTTTATTAGATCAATGGGTTAATGAGGGTATGTGAGTCTGAAATTTGATGAATATGGTTATTTGTGACCTATTTCAAAGATCAAATGGGTTAGACAATGCTGGTGGTGTGAATAAAGAGCACTTCCTTTGTAAGTGTGGGCTAATTAGGCCTAATTGCAGTGAGAAAAAGGTATTGTAAGTTGCTCCAAGGTAATCCTAGAGGGGTCTATGATATGTGTGAGAGGCCCTTAATGGGTATTTAAAACAATGATATCTTTGAGGAATCCCTTGGGAAATTTTGAAGTTATTGGCCAAAAACTAAGTTTTGATGGCTACAAGGCTAGGAAGCCTAAGGTTAGAAAATTACAGAGATTGAACAATGAAGACCTGAGAAACCTTTTTGACCTGATTATTTTGAGTTGATTTGAGATCTAAAATATCGATCTTACATGAAATGGTATTAGAGCATAGGGAATAGGTCCTTGGAGATTGAAGGTTGTTGATTGAAGAGAAGAAGGTAGGAAGTCAAATAGTTACAGTGTCAAGATGCCTCCAAAGAAGGATAATGTAGTGAGGAAGATGCAAGAGATGAAAGAAAAGATGGAAAGGGAGATAAACAAGATGCAAGAACTTCAAAAAATATTTGGAGCAAGGTTGGAAGATGTCAAGATAGGACAAAAGAGAGGAGTGGTTGTGAGTGAAGATAGTGAAACTAAGGATGAAGATTTTGAAGAAGAGTTAGATGCTGAAAAACAAAAGATGGGAAGAATTTTGAAGGCAGTAAAAGGAAACAAACATAAGGTAAAATTTGAATTACCAATGTATGATGGCACTTTAGATGAAGAATCTTTGTTAGATTGGATTTCTGCTTTAGATAATTTCTTTGAATGTGAAGAAGTTTCTAATGATGAAAAGGTGAAGATAGCAAAGACTAAATTGAAGGGGAATACTTTTGTTTGGTGAGATTTTTAATAGGTCGAAAGGAGAAGAAGAGGTAAGTCAAATATTTCTTCAAGGGATAGGATGGTAGCTAAGTTAAAGAAAAAAAAATTGCCAAGAGATTATGCCATTCAAATGTCAAAGAGACTTCAAGATTTAAAGCAAAGGGAGATGGATGTAAAGGCCTACACCAATTAGTTTTATAAATTAATCATTAAGACTGACATGTAGTTGATGATGTTGAGAAAGTATCCAAGTACCTTAGTCGGTTGAATTTAACATCCAAGATGAAATTAGTATGCATAATCTAAAAACCATTGAGGAATGTTATCATCTGGCAATAAGGGTAGAAGAAAAGGTTAAAAGGAGACCAGAAAAGTCAGTATGAGGAAGGGAGATCGCTTCAAGAGGTAGAGGCACATTTACTTCTTCAATTCAAAGTAATGAAAGCCAAGGTGATGCACAAAAAGGACAAGAATCATTTATATATTTTAGAGGTGGATTTAGGGGATCAAGAGGAAGATTTGGAGGTGGTAGGAGTGCAAACATGTTCTCAGGAAGATGTTATAAATGTAATGAGTATGGTCACCCTACCTATAAATGTCCAAAGAATCTTGGTGCTTCATCAAGTAGTGAAGAAAGAAAGAATGAAAAGAGAGATCAGATTGTACAAGAGGATGAATGTGAAAGTTCAAGTTCAAATACTCTACATGTTGCACCTGAAGTTGGAGAGAATTTGATGGTGAGAAGAACCTTGTTTCAATCACCAAAGGAGGAGGGGGTGGCTCAAAGAAGACAACTGTTTAATACAACTTGTAAGTGTAAAGTTAAGGTGTGTAAAATTGTGATTGATTCAGGGTCTATAGATAATCTAGTGTCTTGTGAAATGGTGGATAATTTGTAGCTAGAGAGGATCCCTATGGAAACACCATACAAATCTTCATAGGTGAGTGATGATCAATGTATTCTTGTTAAGGAGAAAGCATTTGTTAGATTCCACATTGGTGCATATAGGGATAAAGTACTTTGTGATATCTTACCAATGAGTTGTTCCCATTTTCTCCTTGGGAGACCATGGAAATTTGATACGCACTCAATATATGATGGGAGACCTAACACATATAATATCTTGAAGGATGCTACCAATTTCATGCTAACTCCATTACAGGAGGGTGGAAAAGGGAAGAACAAGGTAGGAAAGGTCATTACCTTTGGCAAGAAAGAGGTTGAAAGGTTTGGTGAAGAAAATTAGGAAAGAAACAAGATAAATGCAGCCACTTCTAAGTTATGGAAAGAGGAAACAAAGGGTTTGCAGGATACCACAGTTATGAGGAATGATAAAGAGAGTGAAATGAAGGTTTCTGAGGAAGAATTTGCAGAAAAATAATTGAAGAGGCACACAAATAGTGAGCACATGGCGATTGGGAGATCTGAAAGAGTAGAGGTCATTGAGAGAGGAAAATCATACATGAAAGAGCAAGAGAAGGTGAAAGAAATTCTAGGACTTGAGGGAGTAGTTTCCAATGTGATAAAGAGGTAGAAAGGAATGAGATTAGGAAAAGTGTATTTGCATAAGGTAATGAAGGGAAAAAAACAATCATGAGAAGAAGGAGAATAAAGAGACATATGATAGGGTAGTTAGTGTGCAAGAAGGAAAGGATAGTTGTTGAAAAGATCAGTTATAGAGGTGAAGATGCAAGGAAGAAAATTATGGCATAGGGGAAGAGAAAGAGAGCAAAGGAAGACCAAGATGATATAAAGCACAAGATGGGGTAGACAGAGGTTCATTTCCAAGAGACTTGGAAATATTTTAAGGGTGGTTATATGGTGCAGGAGCACCCATCTTCTTGGGTCTACATGTGATCAATGTAATTTGAGATAGGTTTTTTTAGGAATTATGGCCATTAGTTGTGTCAATAAGGTCCATTTGACTATTAGGGTGTCATCAAGATGTTAATTTTGTAAATGATCTCAAGTGTTGTAAAAAACAATACCTAATTTGTAAAATTTGTAAAAGGATAGGTTATTACAACCTTGAGCCAGGTTGGAGTTTGAGTCTTTTGGTTTAAATAAAGGTCTTAAAGACCACTAAGTGGTGTGTCTAGGTCTTCTATGGGAGTTATAATGTTAAAAATGTCCATTATGTGAAAAAATGTAAAAAGGTGCTTGTGAAAATTGTAAATTTGTCATTAAAGGAAAATTGCTTGTTTTGGGAAGGCCAACAATCATTTGGCTTTGAAAGGTCGTTGGAGGGAGTTGAAGTAGTTTTTGATGAGGAGGAAAGTTTAAATATGGATGGAAAGTGCTATTGTATGTTCTTCTAGAAGATTACCAATACAATTCTCTATTTTATAGTGCATCCTACAAATTTTCTTTGTTTTTCTTTACTTTCCAGCAAGTGTACAGTCCATACAGAGCAAATAGATACATGAAACTTTATGAAAATTTAAGGAGCATGTGTTAGCATTATTTTCCACCTGGTTTGAGTTTCTAAATCACATTTTTGGTGGGATTTTGGTCCATTTCTTTGTTCATAGGTCTGTAATCATCTTTTAAGGGTTTGAAGTCATAAAACATGATGTAAGGACCATTCCACCTACTATTCTCACCATGGCTAAGTTTAATGGGCACAATAAAGTTAAAATAGGATGGTAGGGCATAGGTTGTGTGTTACTTGTGAGGATTGGGTGAGATATTAAGACTATCTTGTGAGAGAACAATAAATTTGGGTGTAGAGTTGAAGTGTTTGAGATAAAATTTGATGAGGGAAAGAAAATATGGGTTATGAGGTGGTTTTTAAAGTGTGTGTAGACTTATCCAAGAGTTTTGGAGGCTATGAGAAAGTCTTAGGAGGTTGGTAACCTTTAATTCCATTAAAACCCTAGGTTTTAAGCAAGAAGTGAGGGTTTATTAGATCAATGGGTTAATGAGGGTTTGTGAGTATGAAATTTGATCAATAAGCTTATTTGTGACCTTGTTCAAAGGTATGAGGGGTTAGAAAAGGCTAGTGGTGTGAATAAAGAGCACTTCCTTTGTAAGTGTGGGCTAATTAGGCCTAATTACAACGAGAAAAAGATTTGAAACTGTAAGTTGCTCCAAGGTAACCCTAGAAGGGTATATGATATGTGTGAGAGGCCCTTAATGGGTATTTAAAATAGTGATATATTTGAGGAATCCTTTGGAAAGTTTTGAAGTTATCGGCCAAAAACTAAGTTTTGATGGCTATAGGGCTAGGAAGCCTGAGGTGAGAAAATTACAAAGATTGAACAAAGAAGACCCAAGAAACCATTTTTGACCTAATTAGTTTGAGTTGGATTGAGATAAAAAATACTACTCTTACATCATTAAGGCACATGAATCAAATACTAAGGAAAGATTTATTCTAATGAATAGTCTTTCAAATTTTTGAATTGGTTAAAGTTATGAATATTAAGACATCTAAAGAAGTTTGGGTTAATCTTGAGAGTATTTATGAAGGAGATGAAAAGGTTAAACAATAAAATTTGTATAATTTAAGACTATGCAAATGTCTAAAGATCAAATAATTGCAACCTACATGCAAAGGGTTGATGAACCGGTAAGTGTTATGAGAGGTTTTGGTGCACAAGTTAAGGAACCTAGGGAGGTAAGGAAAGTTCTTAGAAATCTTCCTGATTCACATGGTGAAAAGGTATCTACTATTGCAGAAGTTGCAAATTTTAACAATTATTCTAGAGATTAGTTGATTGGTACACTAAATTCATTTGAAATGAGAAAGCTTGGTTTGAAAATGGTACAAAAATGTGGACTGCTTTATAGGCTGGAAAATAAAAAAAGATTGAAGATTCAGATGGAGATGATCTTGATGATGTGGAAGCTAACTTTGTTAGAAGGATGAAAAAGGGTACTAGTAAGTACATAGGTAAACTACGTTTCTAGTGTTTTAGATATGGAGAAATAGGTCATTATGCTTCTAGATGTCCAAAAAGAGTTGTAAACAATAAGAATAAGGAGAACAAAGGAAAGGTGATTAAAAGAGCTTACTATGTCAAAGAAGATGTTGGTATTTTTGATGATGAATTTGATTATGGAGATTTCGATGATGATGCATTCTTGTAATTGTCTATAAAATATGAATCTAGTTCTACTAACTTTGAAAGTTGTGTGAAGGAAAGTATTCTAGAGAAGAAGGATAAGAAGAATTATTGGGTTGTTGATAGTGGCTTCTCTAATCACATGAATGGATAAAAAAATAAGTTTGTTAAACTTGAAAAGTATGATGGTGGATTAGTTAAATTTGGAGATGATTCAAGAGCTAAGATTTGTGGAATGGGTTCAATTAGATTTTATGGCAAGCATAATACTAATGATGTTTACTATGTTAAGGATTTAAGGCATAATATTTTGACTGTTGGAAAATTTGTAGCAAAGGATATAATCTTGTGTTTAAAGATGAAACATGTGACATCAGAAAAGGATCTAGAATAGTGATTCCTTCTAGTAAAAGGATAGATGGAAACATCTATCAATTTAGTGGTGCTGATGGTAATTGATTTTTGTCGTAGATTACTCATAGTTGGTTATGGCATCAAAGGATTGTCACATGAATTTTTACAATTTGGTGAGAATCAATTCAATTCATGTAGTGAGAGATTTACCAAGAATCACAAATCCTAACAATGTTGTTTGCAAGGACTACCAATTTGGAAAACAAATAAGGAGTGGTTTCAAAGGAAAGGAACAATATACTATCAAACTACTTGAATTAATTCATATAGATCTTTGTGGTCCTACAAGGGTAAGAATTCTTCAAGGTGATAGGTATTTCATGCTTTTGATCGATGATTATTCTAGGATGACATGGGTTACTTTTATTAGAGAAAAAATTGATGCATTAGACAAATTCAAGGCATTTAAAGCTATGGTTGAGAATGAAATGGATTTGAAAATTATATGTTTGAGGTCTAACAAAGGTGGAGAATTGACCTCTAATGAGTTTAGCATGTTCTGTGAAGTTCATGGAATAAAGAAGCATTTTTCTACCTCTAGAACTGCTCAGTAAAATGGAGTGGTTGAGAGAAAATATTGGACTATTCAAGAAGTTTCTAGGACTATGATGAAAGAATAAAATCTACTAAAACTCTACTGGAGAGAATCAATTCATACTATTGTTTACATACTTAATAGAGTTCAAGCTAAAGCTAACAACACAAAGACTCCCTATGAATTATGGTATGGAAGGATTTCTACTGTGAAGTACTTTAGAGTATTTTGAAGCAAATTTTATATCAAGAGAGATGATAAAAAAATAGGAAAATTTTATGCAAGGTTTGGTGGAGGTATCTTACTTGGATATTCTATTAAAATCAAAGCTTGTAGATGATACAACAAGAGGTTGAGAAGGATTGTTGAAAGTGCAAATGTTAAAGTTGATGAAAACTTGCATAATTCAATTCTAGTAGATGGATATATTAGATGAAGTTGGTTGTAGAGAAGAAGAAGAAGAAGTTGATGAAAAAGAAGTGCAAAATGAAGAGGAAGAAGCTTCGGAGAAGACCCCTAAGACTGCTAAGTTTGTGCAAAAGAATCATTATGAAAATAAAATCAATGGAGGCAAGAGGAAAGGTGTATTAACAAGAAGAAAAGATGCTAAAATTGATGTAAATATATGTTTAATTTTCAAAATTGAACATAAAATAGTGAGTGAGGCATGTAAAGATGAATATTGGATGAAAGAAATGGAAGAACTTATGCAAATTGAGAAGAATCTGACTTGCGAATTGGTTCTTAGGTGGACAAACAAAAACATAATTGGAACTAAGTTGATATTCTAAAAGAAATTGAATAAGAATAAATAACTGAGAAATAAGGCAAGGCTTGTGTGTAAGGGTTACTTGTTCAAGTGGAAGGAATAGCAAAAAATTACCCTTGTGGATAGTATGTAAGTTATCAGAATGTTGTTTTTGCATTCATAGCACATAAGGAATTTAATTTTTATTAGATGGATGTGAAATCTACTTTTTTGAATGGAGAGTTAGAAGAATAGGCATTCATGGAACAACTAAAAGAATTTTAGTTTCCAAATCAACTGAATATGGTTTGCAGCATATTAAAGAAGTCACTACAAGGATTGAGGAAAACTCCTAGAGCTTGGTAGGCAAGATTGTACAAATATTTGATACAACAAGGATTCAATAAAGGCACAATAGATAGTAATCTTTACTTAAAACTTAAGGAAGACAAAATCTTGATAGTGGTTGTGTATGTGGAGAGCATTATCTTTGGTGGAAATGAAGCTATGTGTAAGAAGTTTGTTGAAGAGATACAAAAAGATTTTGAGATGTCAATCTTTGGGGAGATGAATTTCTTCCTTGAGCTACACATAAATCAAATAGATAAAGGGATTTTTATTTCACAATCTAAGTATGTCAAAGAGATGTTGAAGAAGCTTGGAATGGAAGACTCCAAACTGGTATGTACCTATGGTGACTGATAAATTAAGCAAAGATGATGATTCACCTAGAAGGATGATCAAAGCAAGTATAGATATATGATTGGTGGATAGTTGTATCTAATTGCTACTAGACCAAATATCATGCATGTAGTTTTTCTTGTGGCTAGATTTCAAGAAGAACCTAAGGAAACACATGTTGTAGCCATGAAAAGGATATTCCTGAAGATATTTAAAAGGAACTCTATATTATGGCTTGTGGTATCCTAAGGATATTGATTTCATATTAAATGATTATACAAATGAAAATTATGTTGGTTGTGTTGGTGACAGGAAAAGTACAAGTGGTGGAGCATTCTTTCTTGGATGTTGATTGGTGTCATGGTTGTGTAATCTTGAAGCAAGATTCATTTTCCTCATCCACTGTATAGGTTGAATATATTGTTTCAGCATCATGTTATACATAAGTTTTGTAGATGAGATAGATGTTGAAAGATATCAAAGCTATATATGATAATCCTATTTCAATCTTTTGTGACAATACAAGTGCAATTAACATTTCAAAGAATCCTATGATGTATTAAAGGAGAAAGCATATATCTATTAGGTATCACTTTTTTAGAGAGAAGGTTATGGAGAATGAGGTAAAGTTTGAGTATGTACCTACAAATGATTAGATTATTGATATATTCACTAAGGCTCTTCCTAGGGATACTTTTGAGTATCTTTGAGAGAAGTTGCGGGTTATTTCCCCTCCTTTCTTAAACTAGATGCATATAGAGATGCATCAGTCTAGTGGATCCATGGATCTATCTCTTTTCTGGACTGATTTGGTGGTTGCCTCTCAGGGGGAGTAGGTAGTTCCATGTGTTGTCACTGTTGCAGAGTTATTGAGTTGATTGAGTGTACTCCTAAGGGGAGTATTTAGAGAAAGTATATTGTTTTAGTGTCAAAGGAAGAGAACAATGATTTTTTTTTATCCTTTTCCATTGATGTTAAAGGGAGAGAAAGAATTATGTGAATCAAGGGGAGAAAGTTGTGTATGTTGTCTAATTATTATTGTCAAAAGGGAAGAAAAGAATGAAAGTATGTTTAGAGCTATTATGTTATCTTTGATGAATTTTTTTTCACATCTTTTGTTTCCATAAATGACAAAGGGGGAGATTGTTGCAAGTATGAAGTTGTTACCATTGATATCAACATGAAGTCTATAGGTTGGTGTTGTCATTGATGTCGAGGATATTGAGAAAATTGTGAAAAAGAGGAAAACAGGTAGTTACAAGTGGTGCATGTGTAGTTGAGATATTGAGGAAGTGTTGTGAGTGCATGGACCTACATTTATGTTGTAGTATCTAAAGAAGAGTTGGAATGAAGTAATGAGTTGAGATGATGTCTCTAAAACTTGGTTTCTAAGTGCTTTTGATAAAAGTTGATAAACAAAGAAAATAATATTGTGCAAGTGTTTTGAATGTGCTACAGCACATGCTTTGCATTTCTTCTTTCTTGATAATTTGTATGTGTTGATTAGATATGTTGTTCAAGACTGCTAGAAGATACTATATTCAAAATTTTAGTTTCTTTATTATACAAAGTGAGATATTTTCACCACTATGTAAATCAGTTTTTCAGTAATGGTTTATGTTCCCTAGGAGAAATTTATTTGCTCCATCATTCTCTAGTGTTTGGCTTCAGGTTGTATAAATTTGGGAATTTGCATATAATGTTTGTATCTTTTCTTTTTCAAGGTTTCACTTGATTTTGTATAGTATAGTATATGGTTCATGCATTTGTATGTGAATGAGGTTTATCAGATGTTCTGGGTTAGATTATTTCTAAGTTGAAAGTTTTGATGAACTCTTTGTTGCATCTTAGGTGGTTCAGAGATTATTCTAGGTCATGTTCTAGTGAATTTTTTTGTCTAGAAGTTTCAAATTGATTTCAAGAAGTGTGTACTTAATGATTATGGTGTTTTACACGGGTATTGGTTGACCTTGTGTTTAAAACTACATGAAAATTTTATGAAGCATGTTGAGATGTGTTGGGATCTATTTAGATCCTAATTAAGAAGCTATTTGGGTCACCTTCATTCCTATTCATTGTGGGAATGTTTTGGTGCCAACCTAATTTTAATTTGAAAGTTTAATGGATAATTGTCGACCTTGGGGTAGATTTTCAAGGATGAGATTGATATAAATAAGTTGTTGTGAGATGCAAGAGAGAAGAAAGATAGATGTGATATTGATGCAAGTGATGTGTGTTATTCAAATTTGAGTAGAACAAGTTGAATTTTAGTGTTAGGATTCCTGAAGGAAATGAGTTGAAGGTGTCTGAAATCTTTCACAGAAGGCTACAAAATTGTGTGAGAAATTGTGGTGGATTCTTTGTTGCATTGAAATGTATTCTCTATATAAATTTATTCTTCTATCTTCTTGTAGATATTTCTATGGTAGTGAACCTTGGCAATGAGGATTTTTGGATAGTGTGTCCTATTCTAGTAGTGAGCCCTTGTATCGGTTTTACAATTACTTATATTGTGAGCTAATCCTCATTGTTGTTTTTCCCTCACTAGGTTTTCCACATAAATATGGTGTTCTCTTGTGTGTGGTGTTGTTATTTCAGTTTCTGTTATCTGCATTTCATGATTAATTATTTTAACAGAATAAGGGTTTGATGAATGCATGTGGATTTAATTACTATTTAGGGTTTTGATGTTTCAATTAGGTGATCCCACAGTAGTGGTTTACAATTTTTGGCCAAACTGGACACTGAAATTATTATTTTTAACTAAATCTTCGCATTCAGGGACCTATAGCAGCTAAACCATGAGGAATTTGAAGACGATGCAAAATAGAGTCTTGTCACATTTTGTCTATAGATTCTAAAAATATTTTTTTCAAAATTTTTGGAATTAGATTGAACTTTTTTTTCCATCTCCCACAAAAATTGGTTTCCTTCAGAAAACAACATTTTAAAAAAGTGACACACATCGTATAATGCATAACTTTTCTTCCATGAAGGATAAAATTCTAATTCTTTTGAATTTAGATTTGTAACTATGGTATCTAGTGCTTCGACTTGGTTAGATAGTTTTTTATTGAATATTTTTTCTTTAATCAAGTTTTGAAGTCAAACCAATTACAGTTCAAACATAGCAACTTAACGTGTAACTTTTTGTATATATCGAAATTCTTTTTTTTTGTTGGATCAAGGACTTCAATATCTGGTACACTCATATTTTTCAAAAATTGATAATTTTCTATTTTTCCACATGTGCAGAATAGAGACCTTCATTTTGATGAAAAACCTATGTTTAATAAAACTTAAAAAACAAATACATAATAAAACCAAAACATATTAAAATTATATTCATTTGATAGCTTGTTCTGAGGACTACCTAATTCCAGTTGGGTTTTTGAAGAATCCTCCATTTTCATCCTCAACCCTAGCTTTGAAGCATAAAAATTTAGGTTTTTTTTGTGTTTCAGGGGAGAATCAAGAATTAGGGGGGTTTTCTCAAACTCTGGTTGAAGTGAACCACCCTTCATATGCATTTCCTTTTTCTTTTTTGGGAGGGAAATGCGGACCCAACAATTAATGTGTTTACTTGAACCCTAGTTCAAGTGAACCACTTTTGGGTTTGGTCAAACTTGTAGGTTCATTTGAACCCCCAAAACTATTTTTTTTGCCATGGGATCATTTTTTCTTAGTTTTCCTTCCTCCATAAAATTGTAAACCACTATTGTGGCTTCACCCATTAGTTACAACTGATTCACCACCTCTCAATTGTCTTGTTCATTCAACAATTTATAATACCGCAACCAAAGTTTATTTGTCATCTTATTAATATTTTTTGTGTTTTCTTTCTTACATATGTCAAGTACATGTACTATATTAATAATAATAATTTTTATTTTTTTTTCAAAACAAAAATTAATATGACAAAATCAATAGGTTGAAATCAATAAATGTGACATTTGAGATAAATTTTTTCGTTTCTTTACAAGTAAGGCTACCTTTTGTAAAACCTAGAAAATAATAAACAAGGCTAAAAAAGGCTCTCTAAGGTATCCCCAATATACTTGAAGGGTACATGGTGTCTAGATCCTCGAACTAGAGTGTTGTCTATTTCATGTGATTTCTCACTTATCTAGTCCCATAAGCCAAGGTTAGGCCAATAATGATAGTTCCTCACTTGGGGTACAACTCTCACTCTCCCTCCTTATATATCCCATTGAATTCATGTGCTTGAGTTCATCTTATAGGGTGATGAAATCCCTAGACACACCTCATAAAATGAATAAATGTTGATAATTGTGTTATCATGAGGGATTGCACCCAAATACAAAGTTGTAAAGCTCAACAATCCTGTGTAACATGGAAACACTTTCGAGCCTATGGGTTTCTCATAATGAAAGTGAATCTCTAGATTATGGGTTGGTTCCCCTTTTGATCTCCTAGAATCTAATGAATTGTGTGGGAAAAGAGAGAAATATAAATCTATGAATCTAAAAGTACCATGAACGATAAACTATTTCTAAGAGGTGATGCACTAGAAAAATACTACTATGTAGACATTCTCACAACTAATACTCTCATAAATCTATTAACACAAATCAACTTGGGAACCTTGATCACATAAATGTTTCACTAAAAGGATTTGTTTAATCTTTCCCTACTAAGGAAAAGTGGGGTTTCACAAATTAAGAAAAGTGATAAACTTTAAAAGCACAATTAATGACCTATGACAAACTACTATTGTGTACATGGATCAATAAATGAGATATAAATTTATAGGTTTTTTATTTTGAAACATAATAAAACATGCATCAAATCATTTAAATGATAAAAAACACCAAAAATTGTGAAGGTAAACTCTATTTCCAATTAATACTTTGAAGGAAATCTCTACAAAATCTAAACAATCTACTAAAAATAATGTACTATTATATATTAATCAACTAGAAAATGAGTTACAAGATAGTCTCTTTGCAGAATACAAAGGTATAAAACAAAAATTAAGGAAAAAAGACTAATTCTCTTTCCATATATACAATAGATGGCAGCTCCAAGGTGCCAAGAGGTGGAACTGAAAGCCAACTGAGAGTGAAAAATTTCTCAAAAATATCTCCTTACGAGCAAAGAATAAAAGCCTCAAAAAGAGGGCCCACAACTAAAGTAAACTGAAATTAAAATGTTGCAAACTCCTCCCCTCACTGTGTATGATTAAAAGGACTCCAAAACTAATGTAAAATTGAAAAAAAATCTCCATGAATAATGGCCATACCTCAAATGGCTCTTACTAACTTCATTCTTGCTTCGCTTGTGTCTCTTGCACAATTTTAGGAAAAATGGAACCATTTGATTAAATATTAAAGATAATCAGTGTGATTATTTTAATATTTATCATGTGATAGTTATCTCCTTTTATATTACATGGTAAATATTAAGGTAATAAAATATTACCCTTAATATTTAATCACAAAGCTTGTTTTGTCAAAATCGTGAAAAATATACAAGTGAAGTGCTCCTTCACTATAACATATAATAATATCATTTTCTCAATTGTAGTTCTCACAAAGCAAATTCCTTAGTATCAAAAATCAAATTATAGTCTTAAAAAATAAATTATAATTTCAAAGGTAACATTATCACCCCTATAACTCCCAAACTCACGGGCTCCTCAACTAATTAGGTCGATTGACTTTACAAGTCAAGACCACAACATATCATGTAATGATTTTTTTTTAAATCTAAAAATCCCACATTTGATTTAGGGCAGCAATGAAAAAAGGCATTAGAAAACCTAAAATCATCCATTTCATACTTCACTTCTCTTGGTGTGCTATTGCGCTGCCTTGCTACTAGTAGGGTTTTGAAGCTTGACTTTCACCATTCAAGCTATATCTGATGATTTTTCTAAGATTTTGAAGATTAACTTTACAAGTCAAGACCACAACATGTCATGTAATGATCATTTTTTATAAAAAATATCTAAAAATCCCACATTTGATTTAGGGAAATGATGAAAAAGGCATTGGAAAACCTAAAATCATCCATTTCATGCTTCACTTCTCTTAGTGTGCTATTGTGCCACCTTGCTACTAGTAGGGTTTTGAAGCTTGAATTTGACCATTTGAGCTGTATCTAATGATTTTTCTAAGATTCTAAAGAAGAAAAATGTAGAGACGAGTTTACTTCATGGAAATAATGAGTATCAACCTCCATTCTAAGTGCATTTTAGTCTTCTTGATAATGGATATGAGTATTTTCTACTATATTTCCTTTGCTTACCATATTTCCCACTTGTTTATGCCTTTCTTTCATTTGATGCTACCATGAAATGGAGTTGGCTTGGATTTGTTGTTTTCAAAATGCAGGTTGAACTGTATTTTCTCTCTCTCTCGAAAAAGGTAAGTTTATAGCCTTCAAATTTGGCACTTATCATTTATTTTTCTATTGGTAAAAGCTTGATTCAAGCTTAAAATGCTACAAGAATGAATGTATATCTTTGTATTTTCATGCATTTGTTGTTAAAAACCTCTATACATCATATTCTATGGCTGTAGCTTGAAGAATGTTGTCCTAGTTATTTCCTCATCTTGAATACTTTCATGCTTTTCCTAAATGAATGGTCACAACCATACACCTACTAGGTATTTATTTTTCTCACTGTATGTAACACAATATGTAAGACCTTTTATGATTATCCACCTCTAGAAGCAAAATAAATAAAAATGATTCTCCAAGCCATGGCTTCTTCCTCTTTGTTTTGAGGGTGTGTTCCTCATGCAAGCCATGGGTTTCATTCTAAAATACTTAATTTACTTTGTAGAATTCATGGTATTAACCTATTTTGAAACCTTTCTACTTTTATATTGAGAGTTTCACCATACTAGCATGCTACAAGTTTGGATTCTTGCATTTTTTATTCTTCTTGGCAGCGGCACATGAAATGGAAGTAGGCACTGGGTGAAATACTTGTAAAGAAAGCTCATACCCCTTCCTTGGGAAACGTCAAAGTCTTATATTGTTCACTGATGTTATTTGGTTGTATCTACATTCTATGTCTTCCCCTTGTACTATATGACAGTCATTTTGTCATTGTCAACTTCCTTAAATGGTTTTGTCTTCATGGCTACCAATTCTCATTAGTATTATTGTCAAAACATATTGGCCTCTTTGACATTTGGGAACATCAACATAGTATTGCACAAGTCTATCCCATATTGCACCTGATATTTTTCATTCTTTTGTATCTCTTGTAAAAATCATGGAGTTCTTGTTGTTCTGCTTTACTCCTTGATTGAAAATTGCTATGGCTTCCTTACACATTCTTATAGCATGATTAAATGTCATCTTTTAAATCTAAGGGAAATATCTGCTTTTGATTTTGATTATTGCTCCTTCTGAGATTAGCATGGTTGTCATGCTTATGCAATGGTCACTGTGTGTGGATATTATCTCTCTTCCAATAACTTAGCTCATCAATACAGTGTTTATCTTCCTTGTGTTGGTGCTTATTTTAAATGACTATTTCTATAAATGTGCATCATGGAATTTCCCACCTTATAGTATATCTTTAAATAATGTTTACTTTGTTCAGTCACCACACTATGAGCTCACTGAAATTTTAAGGAAGCTTTTCTTGAATGAATTGTTCCAAAACTATAGGTATAGCTCCTTCAAACTGCTACATTCCATTCTTGTGTACGTCTCCCTTCACTCAAACACTATAGTATGCAAGGCTTCAACTTGTTTTCAATTTTCTTATAAATGCATTTTATGTTGTTCTAATTGCTTCCCCACCATATGAGCTATGTTTATCATTTTTCCTTGCATCTTCCTAGTTGTACCTTTAATGTAGACACTCCAAACACTCAAACAATAGAAATTATGATGTGAGAAAACAACAAAGGTTATGAAATAGATGGAACTTGCTTGAAAAATAGAAAGCTTCAATGAAAAATAGTGCAATCTATTTCTGTTTAATGGAACTTCCTTATTTTTGACTCTCATTTATATGTGATCCTCATGTGAACTTCTTCTCATGTCATTTGCATACTAAGAGTATTTCCTTGGTAACCTACAATTTCTAGAGCAAGAGCAACTACTTGTCTTGTTAATTGATACAAGACAGCCTATTGTTATGAATCTTCACAACTAATTCACTTTTAGATAATTTAGATGAACAATTTCTATGCTCTGGTAACTATATGCTATCATTGCATAAATTTTTTATCCATTGATATGTGAAGACTACAATGCCTCTATTCCTCTCTTGTAAATGAGAGAATGCAATATGTTGGGCTCAACCCATGTGGGAGTCCATTTTCCTCCACATTGAAATGTTGAGCATGATGAACCAATAATGAAATATGTACCTATACCTGCACAAGGAATAAACATGTTAGATAAAATAGATACATCTATTGAGGAATTTCTTTGGATATCTTGGATATAGTTGTTCTTTTTTCTTTTCTTGATTAGTTATAAAGTAGCAAGTATTTCCTTGATTAGACATGCATAGGATTTGTATGGAACCCCAAGCTCTAACATCTCCTCTTCCACCCTTGCAAATTTCTTTCTTGGAGTAGAAACTGGACAACTCAATGATGCTAGCACAACCTCCAACAATGGGATTCATCATTCACCAAGAAATGATAGGTCCCATATCTTATTTTATGCATTTATTTTCTTTTATTTACTTGCTATTTTATATCTCTCAGATACAGTTACTCCCACAATTTGTGTGGGATTACAGAAACATTTCCTTTTTAATATATCAGCTATTTCATATCATGCAATGACTTATGTACTTTCTTTTATGAATCACTTACATAATATAAAGTAACTAAAAAAACCATTTCAAGCATATGTTTTGTAATCATGAAGGAATGACAATTTTCTAAATACCTCTTTTCTAAATCACGTTCTTTTTCTTGAATAAACAACAATAACATATTCTAAACATAAATTACAAAAACTAGATTAGCTTCACAAGGATGTCATTTGAATGTCTGCTTTCTTAATGAAGACCAATTTGTTGATTTATTTAGATTGTTCAACAACTTTACTCAAACTATTACATAATTCTGATAAACCAAATTTTAAAATCCTTCATTCAAAAAGCCGATGTTGATTGGATTGCTTATGCATAAAAAATTTTTACCCCATTTTAACAACTATTTGTTAAAACCTTACTAATTGAGCTAGAAGCTAAAAATTAGTAAAAACTTGCTTTTGATCATAAGATTACCCTAGGGTACAAGAGAAGATCATACATAAATAGTGTACTTTTGGTAATAATAATTGAAATTGCAAATTGAAATGTGAAAGTGAATTTTAGCCCCAATTTTTAATTAAAAACAATAAAAAATTATAGCATACCTAGAAATAAAAAATCTATAATCAAGTCTTCAACACACATCCTACAAAATGACAAAGTAGTTTTCTAAGAGATGTCTTGGGCTAGAGTGAAAACTTGTAAGATTTCGAATTATGAGAATAAATAATAAACACAAGGGAAATCACCCACTTAAAATTTAAATTTATATTCATAAATAATTTTAAAGAAAAATAAATATTTAGACCATATGCATGCATATTAGACTCAATAATTTAACCCCTCAAATTGAGAAAAATGTAGACAATTTAAGGTCATGGATTTAAACATTTTAGATTTGACAATTTCAACCAACAAGGGTTGTGGTGCAATAGGAACCCTTTCAAAATGGATAATTTAGGTCATTTCGATACTAATGAGTAACTACCATAAATTTCTCTTGCTTCATCAAATTATGGTTGACCATATAACAAAAAAAAATATTCTTGTTATGCTAACATGAATCTATTAACCACTCAGAGAGATATCATGTAATTGAGAAGGTGATATAAAATTTACATGGTGTGTACTAGGATTATAATGGTAGGGTGTGCATTATAGTCTCCCAATTGACTACACAGCCTTGTGCATGCATCCTCATTTTGCATACACATCTACTAGGGTAGTTACAATTTTAACATCTAAACAAATTCCCTTCACTTTGATAACATCAATATTATATTTGAAATCCCCAATTTTAGCAAAGGAAATAAAAATATGGTGAAAAGTTGTGAAAAAAAGAATCATTTTATGCATATCCCACAATAGTGTCTTCCATATATAATGAACATACTAGAAAAATAGTAGGACGACATATGTTGGGTGATTGTAACTTTGAAATTTCCCTAATAGATAAGAAAATATTCAAAATGTAGAATATGCATTATAAATATGCACAAAAAACTAGAAGGAATACATGCATTGAGTAAATAATTCAATGTTGAGGGATATATTCCATGGAAGAACTAACAATCACCTTCTAAAATATGATAAAATATTCTAACAAACATGTGTATTTTTATTAAAAATATGATTGATTCTGTTAAATAGGCATAGGACAACTGAGAGGGGGGGTGAATTAGTTATCACACAAATAACAAACTTAAAACTTTATCGCTTATCAAATCTTCAACCACACTATTATGTTATTAAACATGAGCATGAAACATAAATAATAGAAAGTAAATCAACACAATGAATACCATATTCTTTTGTGGAAAACACAATAAGGGAAAAAACATGGTGAGGGTTAAATCACAATATAAAGATTATAAAACTAAATATAGAGGCTCACTACCAAGGGCTCACTACCCAAAAGAGGACTCATTGTCCAAGTACAAAGGCTCACTGCCTACAAAGGACTCATTGTCCAACAAAGAGGCTCATTTCCCATAGATACAAAAGAGAAAAAAAATATCCACCACTGTAATTAAAGCACATTTGTAGGATTATAGAAACCTTCAGTTCACTACCTTCAGCACACTGAAAACTACAATCACAAATCACTCACATACACTTCTTCTCTTATGTTGTGTGGCATACTTTCGTCACTTTGTAACACAAGCACATCAACTCTTCACAATTCAACTTTCTTTTATACTATTCTCAACCTTAGAGACATTTACCAAGTTCAACCACAAGGCATCGTTTCATAAATTTAAATTAGGTCAAAAATTCAAAATTCTCATAGTGGAAAGGAATAAGAGTGGACCAATAAAATTATTTTCCTGAATCTTCTACACACTTCCTTAATTAAATTTTATTCTTCAAATGAAGTGTAAACACCAAGTCGGCCAAACCTAAAAACACAAATAAACATTGATGCACACACTTCCCAACAAGAAAATGACATGTAGAAACTGCAACACACTTCATTATGCATGAGAATACATCTTAGAACCTTCCAGATACATCTGCAACAAAAACAACAGGCTTCAATCATTGAATTTCTTTCACCAGTCTATCTAGACTATGCAAACCCATACTGAAATACTAAAACATGACTTCCTAATTACCAAACTCCAAACCTCTTCACCAAAGCATGGGAAAGACCTTCACAAGTCATATCCTAGATCAGCATGATCTAAATCAAAACAATGGAGGATTGTGGAGCAGAAACATTTCTCCTAGTCTACAAAAGATCAAACTTTCTAAACATTTCACAGATTGGTGAATGTAACTTCTACGTACTATCAAAACAAAAGCTAAAACTCAAGATTCATCACCATGAGAATACCATCAACATTCCTTCATATTCACACAAGCATAGAATCAACATAGGAGAAGTGTGGAGCACATACTCGAGCACATTCTAAACATTTTCATCACTTTGACTTATTTTCTTTATTAATTTTCTCAAAATCACTTGGAAACCCATCAAACCAACATATTTGTAACATCATAAGGATAGCTCTATGTACTCACAACATCTCAATAGAATCTCAACCATACATGTACAATTTGTAACATACTAAACTCTATTGACATCAATGACAACATTAATGACAACACCACCAGACTAGCTCATACTTGCAACAATCTCCCCCTTTATCATTGATGGCAACACATAACCTTTTCTACCCCTTCATCAATTACAAAGAAAAACTACTCTGATTACTCCCCCTTAGGAGTGCACTCATACTACAAGAATTAAATCCTTTTCTACTCCCCCTGTGGAGTAGACCCAACAATCAGTCTAGATAAATGAAGAATCTATGAATTCACTGGATTGATGCACCTTCATGTGCACCTAGTTAGGAGGGCCAATGACCTCCAATCTCTCCCTAAGATGCTCAAAAGTATCCTTCAGAAGACCCTTAGTAAATATTTCTACAATTTGTTCCTTTGTTGTCACATACTCCAGTTAGACCTCATTCTCCAACACTTTCTCGCTTAGAAAATGATACTTGATAGATATGTGCTTCATTCTTGAATGCATAAATAGGTTCTTTGAAATGTTTATTGCACTTGTATTATCATAGAAAATATAAGTAGG